>NW_020868845.1:35000-37500 GCF_003789085.1 Penaeus vannamei
GATCGTTCGGAACTGGCGACTAGGGCATGACAGGAGAGTATATAGCCTGCTAATTCATGCTTACTCAACTGCAATATAAATCATATATAGTTTAGTCAATACGATGTTGAAGTGAATATTGCATTTTATATCCTTTTACTTTTAAAAAGCGCTTACCATTTCTAAACAAAAGTTAATTTGATTGTGGCCGTGACGTCATTAATGTTCACACACGCGGAGTTTGTCGATATTAAGGACCTCAAGCTATAAAATCAAGCGTTTTAAGCGATGTTTCGGTTTGTCTGTATGACCAGCAAGGCGAAGGTTGGATAATAGCACACACTGGTGGTTGGGGAAGAAGCCCTTGCGTGACTGCAGCTAAAGGAGGTATTATCATTCAGCATTCATTAAATTGTTTCTTGTTGAACTGGTTTATCATCAGGAAATCTAGTTCGTTGTTATCAAACATATCTGTTGCTGTCTCTCTTCGTTAATATCCTCATCTAGAAATCGATGCTGCTCGTTATAATTTGTGCGTGTTGTTCCGTCTATATATCGTGTGCGTTTCACTTTAGCAAGCCTTATAGTCTCCCATTTCCACCTAAACCTTCTCAGATTTAGATAGGCTTAGCGATGATATTTATGATCCGTCGATAATCAGAGCGATTAAGGAATGGTGTTGGAAAACAGGCACAGAAAGAGACGTGCAAAAGAGAGTGCGTATGAGAAATAGAAAGGGAATGAGTGAGGGTGAGAATGAAAATGAGAGAGAGACAGACAGACAGACAGACCAACCTACGTATAATTCGCTTCAGCACGTATCATGATAATTCTACCAAGCAGGGCATGCAGTGTACAATATCTTTTCTTTCCTATTAACAGAGCATTCTCGTCGCTGACTCCTTCCACCTCGATGTCCTCCTCCACACAATTGATTCTCCTCGGCTTTGGACTTCGCCTCCTCCCCTCTTCCACCCTCGGCTCCGGTGCCCTCCCTCTATGTAGCGTATTCCACATCCTTTCCCTCACTCGACAATACCACTGTAGTCGGGTTCCCCTTAACATCCCCTCTCCGCCCTTCCCCTCCTCCTGTCTCATGCATGTTCGCCTCCTGCTGGCGTTTCCTGTCCTCCTGATGCTGATTTTCCTCCAGTGAGAACCGCCGCATCCTCACCTCAGCGACCTCCATTTGCATCTGTTAATTGCTGCCTCTTTCGCCACTGCCGGTCTTGTCATTGTCTTGAGTCTATCTTGGCCTTCGTTTTCGCCCTCTTGTTATGCCTGGTAATGGTAACAGCAATGGTGATGATAATGGCAACACCACGATAAAAATGGCGATAAAGATAACGGTAACGATAATGACAATAATGATAATAATATCGATAATGATGATTATTATGATGATGACAACAGTAGCAAGAAAAATAGTACTAATAGTAACTATGATAATAATCGTAATGGTAATAGTAATAATGATGATATAATTAGTAAAGGCTGATTGTAATGATGAAAACTATGATAATTATAACAGCAATGCTAATAATGATAATAGTAATTGTAATAACAATATATATCATCATATATGAAGGTGGCATAGCTCAGTGGTAGAGCGCTGGCTTTGCAATCGCATGGTCCTGGGTTCGGTCCCGGCTGCCCCTCCCAGTCGACTCAGCTGTGAATGAGCACTGGTATGCTGACGTCAGCATACTGGGGTCAAAGTCGGGCCGGAAAGGAACTGGCCGCCCTACCGCATCCTTCCACGGCTTAGTATGCATGTTTCTCTCCAAAACATGTCCCTCACGTCCAGATGGATATGGGGCAAATTTTGACTTTTTTTATGTACTTACTAGAAATGATGATAATGATAATAGTAAAAGTATTAATGATAACGATAATAATAACAACAATGATAATTACAATTATGATAATAAAGATAACAGCATTAGTATGAATTAGTAATAATGACGATAATGATAAATCACTTAATAAATAGATTTTAACACTGCGTTAGTGAACGCAGTTTGACATAAACAACTGCGCGGAACCTTTGTATTGCTAACCGTGCATTACTATAAATCATTAATTACCAACAGGCAATTAACACAGAAAAGATCATATATCACAAGTGAGTTCACAGGCGAATTAAATTAATTTCAAGCTAGAAACTAACTTTGTTAAAAGGTTTATTCATCATTCGACACAGGCCGCACTTATTAGAGCGGCTTTTGTGACATGTCACATTTCACACACACACATACACACACACACACACACACACACACACACACACACACACACACACACACACACACACACACATATATATATATATATATATATATATATATATATATATATATATATATATATATATACACACACACACACTCCCTCGTAGATCAGAGACGTCTTCTATACGCACCATAAAAGTTAATCCAATATTAAAGTTTAATCGAATTCTCGTCTAGGATCAATTTTTAATTCACTCTGGACCAGCAATAACTTTTAGCCAAAAAAATGA
>NW_020868845.1:42724-45224 GCF_003789085.1 Penaeus vannamei
GGAGATCACCGGGGAGTTAGCGAGAGTGAGCGTTATGTGTTGTCAGTTGTTTTGCAATAATTGTCCATTTAACCTGCGAATGTTTATGGTTGGTAGTTTATGAGATCTAAAAATTATTTAATCTTGATAGGATTGATGATGAGTCCAAGGAAAACGCACTTTTAGCTGAATCTCTGAAGAGAATGAGAATATCATCAGCATAGGATGTGATGCTGCATAGGTCTTCTAACTCACCGTTAAGCGTGCAAAGAGAGTGCATACGTATGTTAAATAATGGAGATAAAACTCCTTGTTAAGTGCCTTACTATAAATATTGTAGGTGCGTTGGTACCATACTTTTGCTCTTCTTAAAGACAGATAACCCTTTATTCATAGCAGAAGCTTATCCTTAACACCTTGGTGAATTACTTCATGGAAACCAAAGACTGATGGATGAATTTGGTCTTTGATCTGGCGGAGCATACGAGAGAGAATTCTGTCACAGGTTTTAAAAAGACAGGATGTCAGAGATATTGGTCTAAATTCATCAGGGCTTCCTGGTTTTGGGATCGGAATAACGGTAGCTATGTTCTTTCCAGGCAGTAGGCAAGATGCCTGCAGTCTAGTTTAAGTTGAAGATATGAAGAAGAGGATTTCTTCCCCGTATCTATACCTTTGCAAGAAAGATGATGTCATAAGTGATTCCATCATCCCCAGGTGCAGTGGATTTGCTTGTCTTCATGGCTGCAAGAAGTTCATGATTTGTGAATGATGCATCAATCTCATCTATGACAGACAATGTAATTTTGTGTTTTGATTTAAAGGAGCACCTACGCATGGATAATGGAAGGTTATCGAGAGAAGAGTTTTTGCTTTTGCTGAGGAGTGACAAGACTACTCTTTTTAGATGAGGGTAGGGAGTTACAGTGTATGCATTGCCTTTAATCTTATTGAGTTCCCTCCACACATTACTTATGGAAGTCGTGGAGTCAATCGATTCTGGTCATGCTTACAATCTCTCTTCTCGCTTTTGAGTTATTATCTCATTAAACTTTTTACTAAAGAAAACAAGGTCCCTAGCTAAGTTGTGATTTCTCCTCAAGTGTTTTAGCTGATTTATTGTAGATCTTATTTACTTTCTAAGTAGCTTTATTCCAGGATCTTTGATGTGATATGCTCGTTTGCCTCTGAGGCTATCAACTTGTTGACAGAGAGTTTCATTAAAATAATCAAGGCTGGCAGGAATGGTCTTCATACCAGCAGCCAATCCTTTTAATAAACTCATTATGGGGTTTATTAGCAAGATGGTATCGAAGGCGTGGCCGGGATGGGCTTCTTTTGATAAATGGGAGGGTAATGCTTAATGCCCAACGGTCACTGTCTAAGAGCGAGACAATTTTCGCAGTGCTTGAGAGTGTGTGCTGATTGTATTGAGTCATGTAATCTAATTTGCCACTTGAGTAATGAGTCTTACCTAAGGGGTATAAACGGTGTATGGGGTCACTAGTATTTTAATAATAGTCATAATAAACCTTACCGTTTTTGCCAGAGCCTAGTGAGAGAGAAATAGATAGATCGATACATACATACATACATAGAGAGAGAGATAGTAAAAGAGATAGGGAGTGAGTAAGAGAGAGAGAGAAAAGAAAGAGCGAGTGAGAGTAAGAAGTGAGACTAATTAGAAAAGTTCAGTAGACGTGAACAATCACTGGTTACAGGCTACAAAGCTATCATATGAAATTATGAACGTACACACATATATGTGTGAATGCATGTATGCTAACGTATATATCTACCGTAGACATGTGGATACAGATGCAGATAAATAAATAAAAATATAGTTGTCCATTTGTAGATGTATGTCAATGTGCAGACACATCCAGTCAGCAAAAGATAACCGCTTCTCACACCTTGTCCTAGTTTTATTTCATTACTCATAATGGTTCCGTTCAAGGTCGTTAACTACCTTTAATTAGCACCAGCTGTCTGTCTCGGCCGACGCCTTCGCTCGCCACTTGGAAGGAGAGCGCGGCACGCAGAAGCCGCGCACGCAGCGGACTCGCACGCCGGCGCCGAAACGCACGGAATGCCGACGGCGGTCGTCGCTCACTCCAGTCGCATGATTAGCGGACTCGGCTCAATCACGCTCCTCCGATGTGCACTGTGCTTTCCCGCCGAACGAGGGCAGCATACATTACAAAAGCAAGTAACGACTGTAATAAGAGTAAAGAAAGGAAGTAGCAATTAAGATGCAAATAAACAAAGGGAGTGACTTTTAGGCAAACATAAATAACGCTGATGAGTAAAACAGGAATGGACAAAAAAAAAAAAAAGAGCGAAGCGCCAACGAACAAAGGCAGCGAGAGGAACACCACAAAGAACAAAGAAAGAAGTGGTTAATGCTGTAAACGGGAAAGAAAATGAATATGAAGAGCGATAAGTTCTCTCTCTTTCTCTGTGCGTGCGTGCGTGCGTGCGTGTGTGCGTGTGTGTGTGTGTGTGTGTGTGTGTGTGTGTG
>NW_020868845.1:57724-60224 GCF_003789085.1 Penaeus vannamei
TTTAGATAAATCGTTAGCATTTTTGGAAGTAATACATCAAATACATTTTCTATAAAGAGATACGGGTACAGTTTAAGTTTTGAATGTTACAATATTGGCTTAACAATGTACTTACTGTATATTGTTTTATTCAGTGCAATAAACAAGAAACTAACGCATGGAAAGTCTATAATCATCAGCCTCAGACCCTATGCACTATAAGTGTAATCTAATATTCATCCAGTCATGATAGTGTATGATTCGGTTTTGTTTTTCATATCCATTTCTTTATTTCCCATTGTTTAGAAAACGGCAGAAATGCTTCTACGGAAAAGCGGCCAGCCCTGCCAGCAACACCATCGTGGCGCGAAAACTGAGACATGGCGGCCGCCGATTCGCCTTCGCCCATTGACGGATCATTTTTCACATTCACAAAAGTGTATGCCGGGTCTTGACCCCCCCACCCCCACCCCCTGTGTACGATTTTTACGGTCGTGATAATAATGAAAATTATGGAGGAGCCATAACAAATAGGTGGTCAAGATTCTTTGCTGGTAGCTTGCACTTTTCTAGCTCTGACAGTTCTTTCATCAACCCTGTAAGAACCACATTATCAATATTATATTTCTGTCACCTATTGAAATAGTTCCTGTTAACTTATTAAGTGTTTTTCTCATAACCTGTTCAGAGTTTATGCTGAAAAGATGGGGGGACAATATACACACCTGTGTAATGCCTTGTCCAGTTTGGAAAAATCAGTGATAGCATATATTTTTATATCGTTTTCTAATGAGTAGATTGATATGCTTGGGGAACTGTCGATCACACTTTTTTCAAAGAACCCTTGTACTTCGGTGCTGAACGACAGTATTAGATATATTAATTTTTCTTTGTTCCCACAGTTCGTTAGCTCTTGTCGCATCTAGTTTTAGCGGTGCTGGAAGTTGTTTTACTTTTTTTCTATTGTAATTTAATTAATTTTAGTTCGTGATAATTGACGTCTACTTTTGCAGTCAGTAGCAGGAACTGCTTTTGTGTCTTTTGCACTGCATTTCCAATTTAGCGAAATTGCTGTGTGTGATCGATTTAGTTGCGGATTTTTTCATTTGATGTCCATGTGCATAGGTGCTTTAGATGGTTGGTAAAATGAGTTATTTATCATTAAAGTACTGTATGTGTTTTACCAACTTATACATTATCATCGCCTCGACTATTTCTTTCAGGAAGTGACTTTCCTACTATTGCATTTGCCTCACCTATCACAATTCCAACGTCCCTATTCGGCATTTTATCTAAAGTTTCTTGTAATCCATCATAGAAATTCTCCGTCTCCTCTTCACTGGCAGTGGTTTACCTTGGAGTCGTAGCTTTATGATTGTCTGAAACTGGACTGTGACCTTCTAGCGAGACAGATTTCTTTAGATGGCATGACTGGCGCTCTGTGACAGGTGTGTAAGAGAGGAGTACGCAAGAGCCATCCACACACAGGTTAATTCCAGACGAACGAGTCACTACAGAATATATATATATATATATATATATATATATATATATATATATATATATATATATATATATATATATATATATATATATATATATATATATATATATATAATATATATATATATATATATATATATATTACGGTTCAAAAAAATATCCTCAAGATACACACACACTCCTTGGCTATACCCCGAACTCTTTCCTGAATATACAAGAAGCTTCCACTTTCATTCCATATGTTTTCACTTATGCTAAGAATTCGGATCTTCTTCCTAATTGATTTTCTACGGATCTATGAATGTTTTCAGGAACCAGTTTTTCACTGCCAGCCTAGTCGCTCAACGTGCAATGCGCCCTTGCTGACCCGGCCGACGAAGGATGCGGTATGAGGAATTTTTTTGTTGATTCATGCGTGAACAGTAGCTAGGAAGATAAAAATGGAGACTTCACAGTACTTTCTTTACTCGCAGTTCCAGCAAACGAGGGTAAAGACCCTTGCCGGTTGGATTGCTAACTTTCGACATCCGCAAAGCGTCATTTCAGCATACATCATTCACACTGGCTAAATTTTATGGTGTTATTTACAGAATTCACTGCCCTGCCTCTAACAGCTTCACAGGTAACCCTAACAAGGCATCCTTTGAGGTGCTATCACTCCAGGTCATAGTGAGCCTGGGAGCAATGGTAGCTAAAGGGAAGCTCCACTTTCCCTAAAACTCAAAGATTCCCCTTCAGAGCCTTCCCACTGGATGCTCTCTCTGTATATATAATATATATATTATATATATATATATATATATATATATATATATATATATATATATAATATATATATGCACACAACACACACACACATATATTTATATGTATAAATATTATGTATATATGTATAAATATAAATATATATATATGTATGTATGTATATATATGTATGTATGTATGTGTATGTATATATATATATATATTATATATTATATCTATATCTATCTGTATCTATGTATTATCTATCTATACT
>NW_020868845.1:65224-67724 GCF_003789085.1 Penaeus vannamei
TAATCAATTAGTGTGTTAATAACTATCTTTGGAAACTACGTAAGCTATTTGATTTTTCGTTTTCTTCAAATAAGTGATGAAAGATACATGCATTAGTTATCTGACTTTGTGGTGAGATGACTTTCAAATGGGATTTCCTGGAAATGTATATTCATCATTACCTATGGCGGTAAGGCGGCCTTTCTCCCATCTTTCAACACAAAGACCAATCAAAGATGCATAAGTCTTTGAACTTCCATGACAAAATTGAAACAAAAATATACAAAACTGTTGAGACTTTCGTAACGCTTCTCATAGCTGCACAATTCAGTCGCAGCTAATCGAACTGATGAAGTGTCTATCTTTTTCTGTTTCTTTATCTGTAGCCCTACTGTACAAAACCGCAACAGGAGTACAGAGAATATTTAGATAACTTATTACTGTGTATGCATGTGCGTATGTGTGTATGTGTGTGCAGCACTTATGGGAATTCAAAATATGTTACGGAATATAATGTATATTGCGTTTTGGTTCTTGTCAATGCCCTATGTCTTATGATAAGATCTAATTATAGTTTTCGCTTTTGTTATTCCGTGAGTGATGGCATTTCTGTCAGGAGCTGAGTGGTTTCAAGGAGGGTGAATACCACATATTCGAGAACCGAATCGCAATACGTGCGCTGTATATCAAAAATGTTTTTTTATGATAGGAATAATATTTTCCCAATGTGTGAAATTTATGTTAAGGCTTGTTTGTTATGCGGAACTTGATATTTTGCAGGAAGACAAACCACCAAGAAAATTTTAAAAACACGAAATCGCATATTTGATATACTAATGAATGAGGCTTTTTTTTATGGCTAATTATATTATATGCAGTATAAGAAATAAGATAAGCCCGATGGTATATGACTTCTTAATGACAAATGAGAAATCCAAGGTTGAAAAGAATGGGAAAAAGGCTGCCAAGCTGACACCTTTTTCAAGATGGACGCATGGCAAGCTGAAATTACAGATGAAGGCGGCATTATTGAGATGAAAAGTGATTGTTCTCCCAGTGAATATCCAGAGAGCTGGGTATCTCCCGGTCGATGGATTACAGGTGGATAAGGTGGGAGAAGGACAACATGCAGTTCAATTTATCGAAATGTTAGAAGAAATGTTCCTTCCATCAGTATGCTGTTGAGCCTTGGCCCTTCCCAGGAACAATCATGTACGTGCAGCATAACTGCCCAATACACACACATCTGTAGCAGTTACGATGTGGTTTCTATGACCATTATTGTTTGAAAATTTACGTTATCGTGTCTTACCTCTTTTAGATGATATGTTTATCCGTAATTACTTCGCTATTGCTTATGTCCTCACTACATTCTTTGAATTTAAACATATCGTTGTGTTCTTTTGAAGCATCACTTCCTTTTACTTGCCGCGGTAATTGTTCGCTTATTCACACATACATGTCAATGACCCTTTTTTACTCACCCATTTACACGGACTTCACTCTAGGATTATTAATTATACTGAGTGCATGCGTTATATAACTGATTCTACCTCGCTTTAATGACGCCTATCTTAAGTTCGATATCTTGTTCTCACTAATGATGTAATTTATGATTCTTTGTAACTTGTAACTAACAGATGGAGTCGAAATCTGTTGCAATAGGGGTAATACACTGTAGACACAATGCTTTATATGGGCTTACATATTATCACTACAATTTAGTTTTAAGCCGGCTGGCCGTGAATGATGGAAGAAATCGCACCCGCTACTACGAAGAAATCGCGCCCAGTCACAAGTCGAATCTACTACGAAGAAATCGCGCCCAGACCCCTTTAAATCTGCAACAAAAGAATCGCACCCGCCGAATGTTGTTACTCGCACTTAAGTTCATACTGCGCCCGAGATGCGCACGTTTACTTCTTGTTTAGGCCAAGCTGCCTACGAATTGCGCGCCGCCGCCGTACTTGTGTTTTATACAGCGCCCGACACTAATGTTTACTTTAAGTTTAGGCCAAGCTGCCTACATTGCGTCCGAAGCATAATTACTCGCCTATTCAGCCCGAAGATATGGAATTCTTGCTCACTAACTTTTCTCTCTACAAAATGATGGTATTCTATTGAACTCATTAATCCTAATAGATCCTAATTTATTAACACATATGATACCTCTCTTGTTCTTGTTCGTATTACGCTCTCATTTTCTGGCATCTTAGTAAGGTACTGACAAGTAAATTATCATCTTCCTCCTTAGCTCTTTAACTGGCCTGGTACACTTATATTTCAGCCCCTGAAGACAATTTGACCCTTGCTACTGAATGTTGCACCTCATGTGAAACCTCCGCCATGCGACCACTTAAGGGGCCATGGGGCACCAGCAACCATCTGTAAAAATCTATTGGGAACTTGCCACCAGACGCGCCATCAGTGCATAAGACGTTACAGACGGCTTGAGGGCGAACTGTTGCGTGGCCGAGCGGTTGCCAACAATGTGGTTCAAGCCGGATGGGTTCACCTTGCT
>NW_020868845.1:74732-82232 GCF_003789085.1 Penaeus vannamei
ATGATCCTGATTTTATACCAAATTCATCTGATGATGAGGGTATGTATAGTTACAAAAATCAGCCTAAAGTGGGATATTACAATCTACATAGACTTGCTGATGCTCTTCGGCCACTACTGTCACCAAGTCAGATACAGCAGATAAAGCAAATCCTCCCCGGGTTTCACGTGCATTTTCAAACTGCTTATCTTCAGTTGTTTGCAAGGAAATTAGGGCTTCAGAATTCCAAAATGGAAGATAAAATGCTGGTTGAAAATTTGCTTGACATAATGAAGGACAGTAAAGCAGATTTTACCATGACCTTTTGGGAGATTGGAAACCTGTCACTGAAAGAAATAGAGTCAAAGAATGTACCCAAGAACTTTTGGAGCTTGCCTAAGATTTTAAATCACAGCAAATTTGATTCATTCCTGAGTCAGTATAAGTTGCGCTTACAAGAAGAAAATTCGAGTGAGGAGACAAGGCAGTCCATCATGGCTAGTACTAATCCAAGGTATATCCTAAGAAACTGGATAGCTCAGCACGTAATAGAACAAGTTGAACAGGCAAACTTTAATGAGTTAGACCAAGTGTTGAATATTTTAAACAGTCCCTTTTCTATTCAACCAATTGCTGAAAAGAAAGGTTTGGCCAGTTCTCCTCCCAAGTGGTCAAAAACTTTAAGAGTCAGCTGTTCAAGCTGAAATTGAATCATCTTGTACACAAGCATATACCTCATGGAGAGAAATATACAGTACAATTCCCAAATGAAGGGATGCTCTTTGTCTATTTTTGTTCTGATTTCACCAGAAGTACATATAAGGGTATTTATACTTGAACATCAATGGTCTAAATGTCTGTGTAAAGTAGGTGTGTACTTTTTATGCATATGTATGTATGTGACATAAATATCCTCTATGTACACACACACACACACACTCGCACACACACACACACACACACACACACACACACACACACACACACACACACACACACACACACATTCATACACACACACACGCACGCACACACACGCGCGCACAACACACACACACACACACACACACACACACCACACACACACACACACACACACACACACACATGCACACACGCACATGCACGCACACACAAATACAAATACACACACACACACACAAATACACACACACACAAATACACACACACGCACAAACACACACACACGCACAAATACACACACACACACACAAATACACATACACATACACACACAAATACACACGCGCACACACACATACACACGTGCACACACACAAATACACATGCGCACACACAAATACACACACGAGCACACACACACAAATACACACACACGCACACACAAAATACACACACGCACACACCAAATACACACACGCACACACACAAATACACGCATGCGCACACACACAAATACACATGCGCACACACACAAATACACACATGCGCACACACACACAAATACACACGCGCACACACAAATACACACACGCGCACACACACAAATACACGCACGCGCACACACACAAATACACACACGCACACACAAATACACACACGTGCACACAAACACAAATACACACACGTGCACACAAACACAAATACACACGCGCACACACACGCACAAATACACACACACACAAATACACATACACATACACACACACAAATACACACGCGCACACACACATACACACGCGCACACACAAATACACACGCGCACACACAAATACACGTGCGCACACACAAATACACACACGCGCACACACAAATACACACACGCGCACACACAAATACACATGTGCACACACACAAATACACACATGCGCACACACACAAATACACACATGCGCACACACAAAATACACACATGCGGACACACACAAATACACACGCGCACACACAAACACACGCGCACACACACAAATACACACACGCGCACACACACAAATACACACACGTGCACACAAACACAAATACGCACATGCGCACACACAAATACATGCGCACACACAAATACACACACGCG
Organism: Penaeus vannamei; assembly: GCF_003789085.1. Lineage (NCBI taxonomy): Eukaryota > Metazoa > Arthropoda > Malacostraca > Decapoda > Penaeidae > Penaeus > Penaeus vannamei. Next base: position 76,765 of record NW_020868845.1, read on the forward strand.
CACACACACAAATACACACACGCGCACACAAATACACACACGCGCACACACAAATACACACATGTGCGCCACACACACACACAACACACACACACACACACACAACACACACACACACACAACACACAACACACACAACACACACACACACGGCACACAGGGAGGGAGGGGGGGGGGGCAAAGTGTATTGCGAGTATGCTTCATTTATATTATATTTTATAAGGTTATTAAATAGATTATATTGTTGATCGCACTTATACCTCTATTTTGGTATTAATTGGTATTTTGACACATTTGCAAATACCATTTAGACTACTTTTTAAACCCTCAGGTCATTTCTGTAATAATGGATGAATAAAAATATATAGTCTGAAGAAATGCAAAATATTTTTTAACACCTGTAATAGCTTTGCATTTACACCTGGTTTAGCCTAGAAGGAAGCTATTGTCTAACACATCTGAAGTAATGTATCCATTGTTTACCAGTTGGTGGACCTATAAAAACCTGCAGAAAGTGAAGAGTTCAACTGTCTTTGTTGAATATTAAAATGCACAGTAGTTGATCTATCCATCTTTCAGAAAATTTTAGGCTTAAATTGGATATTATTTCTTACTCTACATCCAATAACTCCTAGAGATGTTGGAGTTTAGGCTACAGAAGGGAGAGAGGGGAAAACTAAGCACACGGCTGTAACTTAATGAAACATGATTTTATTATCTTTATGCAATGGAGCAATATGGAACAATACAGTTTCTTCAGACAGGAACTCATATTTCTGATAATGCAATTGACCAATATGGGTTGTCTAAGGCCAATACTGCAGTAACTTGCAAGAAAAATAAAATATATGAATATATGCTATCATGTGGCATGTCAATGCACTTTTTCTTGCAAAGATTACCCCCCCCACCAGTCCCTTGCCTGTTGTTGTCGTGGGGGGGCTTAAGAAACGAAGACTGAGACCCACCTTTGGGCCTCAGCCCTCAACTCGGCTAATTTTGCCTGGCCTTTTCTCCCTCCAGCTTTGTTTCCGTCCCTTCTCCAACCCCTTCTACTATCTACTTCCTAAGGTGTAAAAGCCGTGCTAAAATGATGAAAGGCTGGCTTGTGCCAGTCCTGAACGGCCTGAGGGAACCATGGACACGGTATTCCCGTTTTAGTTGCGTATCCCTTTCCCCTAAAGGGGACCCTGACTGTTCATTTCCCCAAGATAGTCGAGGCTTCCCATGGCCAGTAATGAAGAAGTAATGCCCCTATTTGGGGCTTTCCGACCCCAGGCTCTCCTTTGATCACAACTCTGAACACTGCAACTAGTACCCACTCCACAATGCCTACTTGTACATTACCCACCCAAGTCAAGATAATCTCCAGAAGACATTCCTACTCTCCCTACTTCCTCAACTCTACCCCCACAACCTTCTTTATCAAAAACCCCATCTTCCCTTATTACTACCTTACAGCCTTATTCCCCATCTCTCCGTAATACTACTCCCTCAACAATCTCTTCTACACGTCTTTGTCCTTCTACCACCCCCAACTCTACAAATATCTTGAATACTCTATTTAGCCCAGCCAAATGGGACCGATTTTTCGTGATCCCCCTACAGCTCCTTACTCAGACACTTTTCTCTTTCAACATTGTCTCTTGAAGCAAGTGGGCAGAGTTCCTTTCCGTACCCGACCCGATCGTTCCTGTCTCGTTACAGTTACATCTGAACCCCAAGCTATAGCATTATCAACTCTAACTGATCTCTCTGGCAATCCCATTTCTGCAGAACCTCACCCTACCTTCAGAACTTGTACCGGAACTGTCAATATCGCATTAGCAAACTTCTTTATCTATAACAAAGATTGGTCAGATTGTGGAGAAGACTTACTAGCCTGCCTCCCGGACTATGATGTACTATCAGTACAGTGCTACTTCATTCCTCTTAGAGGTCATCGAAAGCCCCACCAACATTGCCAAAATTACTTTCCGTAGACATGACCTTCCCTTACGTATCTACATTGGGGGACAATCCCTCCCTGTTCGACCATACCAACTCCCTCCCCGTCAATGTCAAAACTGTTGGCGTTTTAGACATCCTACCAAACACTGCCGTTCCACAGCCCGATGCCCCCTATGTACCCAAGCTGGTCATAACCGATTAAACTGCTCTGCACAATCACGCACATGTGCTAACTCCGGCGGCCCCCATAATGTATTTTGTTGAGGCTGCCCCACCTACAAGTTTGAATCTGAGGCGGCAACTCTCAGATATAAACTTGGTCTCACAGCGTGAAACCAGACAGGAAGCACTTCGCCGAGGTTTCTCTCATACTCCATACTCCAGTAATGTCGCTCGCTCTGCCCCTCCCGCTGCACCCCAAGATGTTCCAAATACACCCTCCCCTATACAGCTTACTTCCCCACTTCAACTTCAAATTCTTTTGCTACTCTAAATCCACACTCCAATCTAAACTACAGCCCCAATACCTCCCCCCCCCCGCACTACCCGCAGCAGACAGACTAAACGTTCCATCCCTTCTACCACATACTCACCTTCACCTACCTTTGCCTTTAACCTTAGAAATCAGTCCCCTCTTCCCCCTCACAAGAAAATATTTCTCTCACAAAACTCTCCAACCAACTCCAACTGCAGAAACTCTTGAAGATATTCGAAACTCTGCTCGAATCCAAAATTGAAACCGAAACCCCTCACCCACCATCGAAATCCACAACTCCCGCTCCCTCCACACTCAAAGTGACTGCCGATTTCCATCCTCTTCCTACTTTGCCCTTCCCCTGATCCTTCACCTCCTGATACTGTAGCCGACCCCCGCAACCTGCAGCGCAGCATACTTCCCCCAGGTTGGGTCCAGGTCCACAGCCTGTCCTCTCGCCTTCACCATCAGCAGCTTCTCGACGACGCATACCGAGACCTGATTGGTTGACCACGGACACCTCACGGCTTGCCTATTGGACCACAGGCTCCCCTCGTTCCCGGGTAGCTTACACAGCTCAGATCCACTTAAGTTCCCGCAAGGAAGCAATGACGTCGTCATGCTCCAGGAGACACTAACTATGGGATCCGTGTGCTTCTCAGGATATCATGCCTTCACCACTCCAAACCTGGATGGTGCTAGAGGCCTGATGACCCTGGTAAAAGAAGCTATCCCGTGCTACATAATAGCCAATCCGCCGCACTGAGGAGATGGTGTTGAATCTCTTGCTGTTAAGATTCAGCTACCTGGGGGCCCTATAAAAATATATATTTATAGCAAACCACTGTGTGAGAGCTTAGATCTAAACCAGGTCTGTGCTACTGCAGCACAAGACCGAGTGATCATAGGGGGAGACTTCAATGCACACATGGCCATGCTGAATCCCCGCAAAAGGCCGAACGCGGCAGGCATTCACATAGCAGAAGTGCTTGAGACATTCCCTGAGATCGCTCTTCTCAACACCAAAGAACCAACGCATGTGAAGGGAGGGGTCCTAGACCTCACCTTTGCCACTGCAACAATGGTGGAGAGAATTCGGTGGTGTGTCGATGATACGGTTACTAGTGATCACTACGGCATAGTCACCACACTAATGGATGCAGGTCCAGCCCAAAGACCACATCACATTCCTAAATGGAAAACAGACAAGGCCAACTGGTTTGCCTTCCAGGAAGGCTTGGCTCGATGTCTGAAAGACAATGAACCCAATAATAATAATGAAAATGTGGATGTGCTAGAGGCAAGGCTAATCCAGGCCATAAACCAGGCAGCCTCACAAACCATTCCCAAAACTCGCCCATGGTCCAGAACTCACAAAGACGCCTGGTACTATAATGACGAGATCAAAGAGGTCAACCACAGGGTTAATATGTGTAGAAAAAACTTCCGACGGCAAAGATCTCCCGACAATCTGGCCCTGTTGAGGGAAGCTGTTGTGGATGCCAAGGAAACTGCCAACAGAGTAAGGCAGGAAAAATGGCTGGAATGGTGCCAGTCTTTTGGGTACCAGACCAGCCTTACAGAGTTGTGGAAACGGGTCAGGCAAGCGACAAGCCGCCAAGCCCCGAAATGCACTCATCATGACCCACAATCAGAGGCTAACAGATTGGTGCTTGAGTTCTCTGCCAGAACCAGCACCAACAATCTGCCTCCAATGATGAGAGAAAAACAACAAAACTTAAATCCAGAAAGACTTGCTCTCATAAGAGACAAGGCACTCGAAGCTGATGAACAGATGCCTTGTTCTCTCTTAGGGAACTAAGAAAATCATACAAATCCAGTTCTGGGTCAGCACCGGGATCTGATGGGATCTCTCACCCCATCATTTCGCATCTAGGCCTTGCAGGAGAACTTGCATTCTTGCAGGTTATCAACAAATCCTGGCAAACAGCCACGGTGCCCCAGAGCTGGAAACAAGCCACAATAGTTCCCATCCCAAAGCCAAAGGAGCCTGGCAAGTACCGTCCCATCTCTCTTCTCAGCTGCCTGGGTAAAACAGCTGAGATGGTACTCAACAGGCTCCGATGGAAAACGGGTCCCCCCATGAACACCTGCACGGGTTCACAAGGGGTAAGAGCACTGCTCATAGCATTTCCACACTCTTAAGCACAATCTGCACCTCGCCCGCCGTGGTTGTCTTCCTTGACCTGGAGAAGGCTTTTGAATGGCAAGTCCCTTGCCATTCAAGAGACCCTAATCCACAAAGGAGTCAAAGGCAGACTCTTGGCCTGGATAGCTGACTATTTTAAAAATAGATCAGCAAATGTCAGATTTCAAGGCCACCTCTCACAGCACATGCCACTTGAAAATGGAACTCCTCAGGGAGGGGTTCTTAGTCCAGCCCTGTTTAATACCCTCATGTCCAACATACTCGACATTCACCTGCCAGAGGGATGCAAGATCATCTCTTATGCAGATGACTTGGCAATCATAGCCTCTGGCAATCACTGCCTACTAGAGCTCAGCGTTGTCTGAACCTGGTGTCTGAAGAGTGTTGTAGGACGGGTCTAAAAATATCAGCAGCAAAATCCAAAGCAATGGCACTGAGAACCAATGTCAGAAACAAAAAACTCACTATACAGGGTATGGATCTGGAATGGGTGAAGGACTATCTATACCTTGGTGTATGGATAGGACACACACTCACTTTCAAAAAGGAGATCCAATACCTGCTTGACAGAACCAAGGAAAGACTGTCAGTCATGAAAGTCATGACAGGGAGACACATAGGAGCAGGACACAAAGTACTAAGATCATTCTATGTACATGCTGTCCGTCCTATTATTGACTATGCATCTGTCGCCCTCATTGCTTCCAGCACAACATTAAAAGAAAAACTGGAAACAATACAAAACGAAGCAGCCAGGATAATTCTAGGTGCACCTAAGTGGACAAAGGTCATCAACCTCCTCATGGAAGCTGATTTACCGTCCATGGACACTAGAATTGATCTAATGGCAGCACAGTTCCTTTCCAAGGTCCT
>NW_020868845.1:87232-89732 GCF_003789085.1 Penaeus vannamei
TTACTTCTTTTACGTGTCCTTTATCTGTGTTTTACGTCTTTCACTTCTGCTTTTACTGTTTTATTGCTTTTACTTCTGTTTTTAGTCTTTCATTTCTTACTGAATCTTTTCTTTTACGATTTCAGTTACGTTTTAGTACTATTTTTAACTAATACTTACCTGTTTTCGTTTTATTTCTGCTTTATTCAATCTCTTTTATGATTTCAGTTAAGTTTTAGTCTTGCTTTTAACTATTACTTACCTGCATTCGTATTTTAGACCTGTTTTATTCCTGCTTTTACTCGTTCTTGCTGCTTTTACTTGCCTTACTCGTGTTTTACTTAGTTATTTTCGTGCTACTCCCTCTGCTTCTACTTCTACTGCTACTCCCTCTGCTTCTACTTCTACTGCTACTCCCTCTGCTTCTACTTCTACTGCTACTCCCTCTGCTTCTACTTCTACTGCTACTCCCTCTGCTTCTACTACTATTGCCTCTTCGCCTGTGACTGCTTCTGTTTGTACTTTGCTATCCCCTTTCTCTGTCTATTTTATGGTATATGTATGGAAAGGACTCCCTTATTATTTTAAAAGCACTGCCCGTTTAATAGCATATGTGGAAGCAATAGTCAATCTATTTCCACATAATCTGGAAGTTTATCCATTGCTTTTTTTAGCTTCCAGTCTTCGTTTGTTTGTTTTCTTCTCGAGGAGTGAACGGGACCCCTTTGTTCCTTCCTACTTGGTCTCTAAGCCTCTCCTGCCTCACAGGAGTGTTTCGGGCTCCTCCTTCACAGATGACATCTGGCCATAAGCTGGATGTGAACCTTACAGTAGGGGCGGGACAACTATCCCTGCATTTGTGTAAATGGAGGATGTGAATTACAAGCGACTGTTCCTTCATCGTGTTGTACTTTGCGAACTGTCGGGAATTAAAACAGAGTGTGGTAAGAAAAACGTGAATCGATTTTCCCGCCATTTTGATTTTCACGCCATTTTTGTTATCATCTTTCTGTTTACTTGGCTTTAGAACTGATTTCTTTTACTTCAAATTCTCCCCCCCCAAAAAAAAAAAAAAAGTCTAATTTTGTATCTACTTTATGCGCCTTGCTGTATTTATAATTTTCTTCAATCATTGGTAGTGATAGACGAACTTTTACATATTAATTTATGGATTTAGATTTATTTATAAACGTTTCACAATTTTGTCCCTACTTTGCTTCTTCTTAAACATATATATATTTTTTTCTAAAGGATCGTTCGAAAGAAATGTTTCTTATAAAGCGTTTACATTTTTTTTTTTTTTTTACCAAACCATTTTTGTTTTCATGTACATATATGCCCACACACACATACCAACACACACGCACATACACACACGCAGAACACACACACACGCACACACACACCACACACCCACACACACACACACACACACACACACACCACACACACACACACACAACACCATGTGTATGTGTGCCTTTGTAAATCATTCCAAAAGTCTACTTCCACCAAAATTTGCATAGATGATTAATGCTAGATCATTTTAATTTCATTACCGACCATATTTTCCTCATTATATCCTTCTTGTTATAAATATTTCGTTCCATTTTCATTACGAATCGTTCAAGGAGGTAAACAACAACAACAACAACAAAAAAATCGTTATACAGTTTTCGTTCAAGGAGGTTAACAGCAATAACAACAACAACAACAAAAAGAATCGTTATACAGTTTTCGTTAAAGGAGGTAAACAATAACAACAACAACAACAAAAAGAAAAATGCGTGCTAAACTAGACCCCCTTGTTAAATGCACTTGCAAATTTCCCTCATATCTGAATTTGCAAATCGCTAACTTCTTTGGTCGTTCATTACGGGAAGGTACATTAATTTAACTTGAGTGAAGTTTGGGGGAAGTTGAAATCAGATGGTTTAGAACGATCATTTTGTCTTATAAATTGCTGGATATAAGTGTCTGGTTTTATACGTAATTGTGTGCATTATATGCTTCGTACTGACATATGATTGATGTGAAGAGATTGGCATGGTGTAGAATGAATTGTCTTTATAATACACAGACACATAAAAAACAGACATGCACACGTAAGGACACACAACACACACACGAACGCACACACACAGAGGCACCTACACACACACACAACACACACACACACACGAACACGAACGCGTACACACACACGAACGCAAATACACACACACTTACACGTACACTAACACCAACACTTTTAGACAGAAACTAGCTTACCCACAACCACAGGAGAAGGAGTAGGGGGGGGGGTTGAGGGGTGAGGGGCACAATCATCCGGGATTCGAACGCGCCGGGATTCGAACGCGCCGGATTCGAACGCGCGTTCTCAGGTTTCGAATCGCGAGCCGACGATCATCCGGGACCCGAAAATAAGAGTGATTTTGTTTGTTTTTGTTTCTCACTACTTCCGGGAGAGTGTTTGGTGAGCGTGAATTTGCGTGTTGATGTTTATTTTTTTTTCTTCTTT
>NW_020868845.1:108806-143806 GCF_003789085.1 Penaeus vannamei
TACTATAGGCTGCAGTGGTACTTTGGAAAATTACTTTTACACACACCCTCAATAAAGGTCATCTCTCATATTTAACATCAACATCAAATTTATCATTCATTTCCAAACCAAGAACCATAAAACCATACAACTATAAGCATTCTTACGCCATGACAAAAGATAATAAAAAATACAAGTTCTATTTATAATTTCCAATTCTGATATTTGACTCCCTCCAATTTCTGGGTAAGGAAGGAAGGAAGGAAGGAAGGAAGGAGGGAGGAGGAGGGAGGAGGGAGGGAGGAGGGAGGGAGGAGGAGAGGAGGGAGGGAGGGAGGGAGGAGGGGAGGAGAGGGAGGAGAGAGGGAGGAGAGAGAGAGAGAGAGAGAGAGAGAGAGAGAGAGAGAGAGAGAGAGAGAGAGAGAAGAGAGAGAGAGAGAGAGAGAGAGAGAGAGAGAGAGAGAGAGAGAGAGAGAAAGTGGGAGCAGCAATAAATACAGCAAGTTAAATATTTTTAAAATCTAGCCTTCCACTGTCAGCTCATCATCTTTATTCATATGCTTTCCAAACATTATCTATCTTATGAGCATGTAAATATGTTGTTAAGTAGGTCTATCCAAATAATTACACTTGGTGCTCCTAATTATTAATACATTTAAGTCAAACATCTGGATTCTTTTCAACAATACCTTTGCACTATCTCCTTTCACTATATGCCCTGAGACTAAAGCTCTGTAAACATAAATATAAAATGTCACCATAGATTACAACTATATATGCATATATCTAATGCGAACTGAAAACAACAGTTTCTTTTGGAATCTGGTTTTGCAATAAAAAGCTATTCAGTCACACCTGAAATACTCTAAAATACTGAATAAATACGAAGCAAAGACCTCATTGCATATTTTTCATATTCAACAACTAGATTTTGATAGAAGGGTCTGCCACAAGGGGATTAACTTCGCAGCATTTTCGACAACCTACACACAATTCCCAGCATTAGTTATTAAATAGAGAAGATGCTTGTGTGCTTTTTTTTTTTTTTTTGTTATGAAGGATATACTTGAGCTTAGAGCCTGAGGGGCTTTTCATTATGTTTTTATTCAGATAAAAGCAACAACAACAACAAAAAAGACAGTATTAAATGGGTGTAATTTTTTTCTTCATTTTGTGACATTATCACCCATGTTAACACTATCATCATATATGATTTATCAATGTAATAAAAACAATGAAAAGTATTCTTTTAAATATTCAAGAAAGGACCCCGCAGATTTTTTTTTACTGTAGATACTAAATGACTCCGAACCAATTTTGTGTACGCGTTCCAAATCCTAGTAACTACAAATGAATGTGCACAATATTTGTACAGACTCAAGAATGAAGAGGAAAGTTTATCCCCCTGTGACAATCCCTTTGCACAAGCATCACTTCACAGAACCTTTCAGAACATACAATCACAGGGATCTATATCATCAAGAGAGATGCCTGGTCTAGTAAAATCACAGCCAAGCAAAAAAAAGTTCCTCGTTCCACCTGGAGAATTTGAATAATGATAAAAATTACTTGACTTCCTATGTCAGTCAAGCAAGTTTTTGTTATCACTTTAATTCTCCAAGGAACCTTAGTTTTCTTCTCGGAACTTTTATGGCTTGACGCTTATCTTTACTGGATGAGGTACCTCAGTTGTTATATCTGCCCTAATCTAAATAATAATAATAAAAAACTAGCAGCGATGAAAATATCAACTGCTGAAATACAAAAGAATGATAAAATGAAAATTTAACCAATAAGAAAAAACAAACGAACAATAAAAGTAATGATGATAATTATCATCCCTGTGCTATAAACATGTAACTATTAATTACTAAACTATTCTTCAGCCATGGACACTTCCCTTTCCTTCCTTAATAAAAATAGATACATAAGGTTAAAGCATGATATCATATCACAAAGAGTTAAACTACACAAACTAAATCACTCATTTTGATCCTTATGTCTATTGTAAATGGAAGTGCTATATATTATGCCATTATTATAAATATATACCTATACAAGAGATTTCTAAATAACTTGGAGAAGGAAAGCAACAGCTGTATTCAGACAACTATAATTTATAACAATATATCTCATATATCTTTTATCATTCATCAAATGCTCTCCAGGATAAAAACCAAGACACGCTTAAAAATACATCGCTTAATGCGTGGATAATGAGGAAAGAGTAAGGAGTCGCAACATTATCTTCGCAGTCAGATAACGCTCCATTAATCTGTACCCCAAAGAATGATGCGTCGGTCTTCACTGACAGTCACAAGGTGTTGGTTATCAGGAGATATAGCCAAACATGTCACTGGACCTGCAAACAAATGTAGTATTATTTCAGAACACAAACACAACACACACAAAACACACACATTTGGATGTCAAGTGAACATAGTTTATCAATTCTGTTTTCATAATAGGAGGAGAAGGATGAAGAGGATGAGGATTGGTTAAAAGGAGAGGAAAAGGAGGAGGAGGAGGAAGAGGAGGATGAAGAGGGGAAAGAGGAGGAGGAGGAGAGGAGAGGAGGAGGAGGAGGAAGGAGGAGGAGGAGGAGGGGAGGAGGAGGAGGAGGAGGAGGAGGAGGAGGGAGGAGAGGAGGAAGAGGAGAGAGCAAAGAGGAGGAGGAAGAGGAGAGGAGGGAGGAGGAGGAGAGGAGGAAGAGAGAAGAAGAAAAAGAAGAAGAAGAAGAAGAAGAAGAAGAAGAAGAAGAAGAAGAAGAAGAAGAAGAAGAAGAAGAAGAAGAAGAAGAAGGAAGAGGAGAAAAAAAGGTAAGGGAGAAGACAAATTCCATCACCAAGTATTCATTTAAGATCACAACAAATCATGTTTTACCATTCTGTACATGAAAATACATGAAATTGTCATAAAAAAAACTTACAGCACTTCTTGATCTCACTCATTTAGTTTCATTCCTCTGATCTTAATCCTATCTTTATTTTCCTTCCCTTGGATTCTCATATTCTACCTCACTTTTACTCATGTAAACTAGCATCAAACATCCTACTGTCAACCATTATAAAATTATGTTCCCAAAAGTTTATTTTTCTTTTTTGATGATATATTCCTTGAATGGATTATATTTCATGTGGTTTTTGAAATGTATTTATTCTATTTTCCTTGAGGAGTCTCTACTCACATTTGTTTGTTATTTTGCATATTTCTAAATGACTTATCAAGTAGGCTACTTTGATAATAAGGTCAACTAATCAATCTTCTTCCTCTTTTACCATAAAACCAGTACAGAAGAGAAAATTCCAAAACTTGAAAATTCCAACAAAAACAAAATCTGAAAATATCAAATCACACATGACATCTTGACAAAAGTCCATTTAGGGCTAAAGATTCACGGAGATAAACCTCAGCGAGAATACAAACCAGTGTGAGAAGTCAGCCTCTTGATCACAGCTCCGGTACCCATGTCAAACACAATGACGTCGCCGCTGACACTTCCGCCTATCACCAGCCGTCCTTCCCATGCCACGCATCTGTAATATTGTGCAATCAGTGTCAAATGCATGAAAAGGTCAGGGTTTTTCTTTATTTTTTTCTCTTAAGACACTTACTGAGCAAAAAGAATGTTCCTGTTGTTATATCCAACATAGTGATAAATTCTATTGGAATGACAAATTTGTTGATTCATGTTATGAATAAAGGCATGTCAAGACTGCTCATTTATCTGTACAAAATTCAAACTTTAACCCATTTTATATAGTGACACCGACGTTGGCGTCATGAGGCGCCAATGTTGGCACCATAATTCCATTTGATTTTAGTTGTTGCTGAGTGATCCTGTATTATGTACTGGATCTATTTTTAGACTCTGTAGAAAAAAACTTACCTTATATTTTCTTGCAAATCGTGGATACAAATCTTGTTGCCTTGATGAGCATCTACAATTGTCAAGAGGCCGTCATCCCCAGCCGTCAACACTCTGTCCTCGTTGTCACTCCATGCTATTGCATTTACGCTGCTGGTGTGACCTAAAAGTTCAATTATGTTTTAAAGGTTTTCTATCATACGATATACAGTTTACTATCAAATTTTGCTGAAATTAGACATATTTAGGGGTCATAGAATAGCACATATTTGATAAAACAGCTAACATGTGTTCTTTTCTGATGTTACAAAATTCTTTGTCTTTTAATGGCAAACAACTCAGTTTCAGGGATTAAGGTAACTTAGCCTTTGTCTTATATGAGTAATTCATTTAATACATAAGTAACAACAACCAGTTATAACTCATTTTCCCTTCTCCCAACTAAAATTTCCCGCATGCAGGATGGGTTCATAGGTATATAGTGATCTTGGCATGAAATTTGTCTTTCCAGTAAGAAGTAGCTTAACAAAGAAAAATTTACACTTAATTTCAGCACATTCAAAATAACTGAAAAAAAAAAAAAAAAAAAAAACAATGCCACATGACACTCAGTTGCTCAGCAATAAACAGGAAAACAAGGAAGAGGAAGAGGTAGAGATGGAAAAAGAATAAGAAAACAAACAAGAAAAAGAAGTGCCTGCCAAATAATCCAATACAGAAAATGTATACGTACAACTTATTTGGTGCACCAAGTCACCAGCTGGAAGAAGCCACACGGCCAGGGTGCCATCCTGTGTGCCAGAGGCCAAGAGAGATCCAGCAGGATGAAGGGCTACACACGTCACGGGGGAGTCATGGTCCATTTCACACATGATGTTCTCCCCAGCGGACATTGAGCCTCCTTTTCCTCTCCCATTATTGTCTCTCTCTTTTCTCTGAGCATTTCCATTGGCTCCAATTTCTAGTGACCATGTGCGCACAGTACAGTCCCAGGAGCCTGAAGTTAACAGGATTTGCATTATTTCTAGTTATCAAGGAGAATGCAATAAATATCACAGACACATACACAAAAAAACAATAAAATGTACATGCATTTACACATGCAAGCACATCTCTATATTGTATACATGAAAGTCCTGCATATAGACATTCAAATCTACTGTATTATGTGTATATGCTGAGCCTGCATATACTCTCTAATAATAAAAATCCACAAATGTTATTTTCATATGAGTTCTTAACTTGTAATTAGTAAAAGAAAACAAAAATAAGCAGATATACAAAGCAAAACTGACCAGTCACAAGGACATCCTGGTTCCATTGCATGCACGACACAGCATCACAATGTGCCTCCAACAACGGATGAACCTGGCTGAATTCTAAGCTGTACTTGTATCTGAAATACAAAAATCAAAATAGTTGCTCAGTCTTCAGATAAAAAAAAATGAAAATAGTGGCTCAGTCTATGTAAAAATGTGTAATATAAACTCAAGCACATATCAATGGATTGATATCAAATCCAAATCAAGTGCAGAATCTGTGTATCAATACATACAATTGGAAGGTCATTCAATTCAGTATTACAGTTATATTCTATGATCATAATATACTATCATTGTTCTACAATATCTACAAAGCCAATTCTACAATTCAATATATACCGGTTTTATGAATCTATAGCAAGCAAACTCTTTCATCTACATTTTAAAATCTTAACTAAGCTTTTCATTCAACGTCCCTGCAAATACTTACACAGTATTGTCCCAAGAGCCCACCAACACCGTGTCTGTCCCCGGAAGGTGTAGGCAAGATGAGGCTGCCATGGAGCTAATGCGCACACTTCTTACCTACAGATGGTGGAAAATTAATTAATTCTCTCAAGTAAATGAATACTGTCTTAGTTTATTTTCAATCATAATCAAATTCCTAAGTTGGTAGATCTTTTTATGTGTTTTTCATGTGTAAGGATTATGTGCAAGTATGAAAGTTTTTTGTGTAAGTATACCAAGTACACCAGTTTTGCCAAGCATTTAGTTAAAGTAATGTATGATGTCATGATGCTCTTACAAAAGCACATCTGGTAAGGTTGTAATTGGCCATTACCAAGATGGTTAACACATTCTATCACATTTACCTATCTGTTCAAATTTTGAAATAAACGTGGTATATTCAGTCAGAATGAAATAGTGTAGTAACTTCACAGAAAATTAGAATAAAAGAGAATTTACCTACAGCTTTGGGGTTTCAGCCATGTACAGGTTCCCCTTAATTCATTTTCTGCGATATCTGAGCCAGGCTTCAAAGTTAGATAAAAAACTGTAGCATCAAAATCCCTCTGCATTCCAGCATGTGGAAAGACTTGGCATATCTGAAGTATTGATATGAGCGGTGGATATGGACACTGGAGAAGTTATATGTATTGGTAATAACATTGGTACTGGTAATGTCAGTACCAATGGTATTGATGTTGATACTACTGCTGTCACTGGCACTGTTATTAGCACTGGTTTTAGTGTTGATGTTAGTCCTAGGTAACGCCACTAATTTTGGCACCAGTGTTCATAGTAGTGCTATTACTGGTACTTATAATGGTATCAGTATTGCTGTTCTTTGGAGGTGTGAATGTATACAGTGTACAAAAAAGCGTATGAATATAATCTACTATGCTTATGAATGTTATCTATTCTGTATTACCCATCATGGTTCAAACTCCTAACAACCTCACCTGATTTAATTTTGGCAAAGTGTACATCTTTAGCAATGCGTCTTGGCCAACTGAGAGGATATTCTGACTGTCTGTTGTGAAGACGACCCCTGTGATGGCTTCTCTGTGCGCCCTACACTCCCGCAGTAATCTGAGCTCGGCCAAACGCTGCCAGAGACATGTGGAGCTAGGATTGAGGGTTTTATTCTCATTGCTCTCTGGAAATATATATATATAAAAAGGTTTATAATACTAAACTCTGACATGGTGTTTCTGCATTCATTTACAAAGTAATAAGAAAATAAATACAGTATTTATGCATAAATATGAGTCACAAGTTATAATACCATCCACAAAGCATTATCTATCTAACAGCTTTATACGGGAATATTTTCATCCTATATGCAAAAATAGATCTTCCCTAAAAGACATTATGCAAGTGTTAACTAATCACGTCTACTGTCAGCTGCCTCTTAATCACTTGCCTCCACTGTTTGCTCGTTCTTCCTCTACCTCGTTGCAAATACTGCTTTCCGAGATTCCATTACTCAAGTACATTGAGTCATAAACTCCAAAAGACCGCGATCTCTGGGGATGGGGCTTCAAGAAGAGTTGCTTTGGCACTTGTCCGAACTCGGTGATCTGGACCTCTAGGGCGAGCCGGTCGTTCAGATCGGTGATTGCTGCCAGGTCAACCGAGCCCTCATAGCAAAGATGGTAAAACACTGAAATAATAACACACACAATTATCACCATGTCTGTACAAATGCTTTGGATCCACCATAAAGAAATAATACAAGATATTTATGACACATCTATGTAATAGTATTCAATTACTTCTGGTATATGAAAGCTTATGTACACTATATCCATTCCTTGATATGATACTGTACACAGTGTATACATTTACCAAAATTAGACAATATCAAATACATAGAGATTAGCACTTATGTTCATCAGACAATTGAAGTGAAATGAAGTCCCAAAAAGTATCTTCATCAGACAATTGATGCAAAATCCAGAAATCTCATGAGTATTTTCGAATGTGAATATACTTACAGTTGTCAGCTTCTTCAGCTTCTTTCCCATTCTGTTTGTAGCCAAATATAAGATCAATCCACAGATGAAGATTCTGTGATACATATTCGGATTCAAGCGCATCTCGCATAGTCTTAATCACAGTTTCTGGGCCTGATGTGATTAAAAAGGGAAGATTTTATTAACAACTTTCCTGGCAAACCAGTTCTATCAAGTGCATGCAAGTCCATGTATACGTGCATAATAGTGTGGGTCTGTGTATTGTCTGTGCTTTTACCTGTACACGTGTTTTTTGTCATTCCTAATGTAGTTCACTGGTAGACTAAACCAACCACAGATCACCCTTCTATTCATACACAGATACTGCAACTTGCTTTTCAAAATAATCAAAGTAGAAATATTAAAAGTATCAATACTCGCCAGAGCATCTTGAACTTAGCTGTGTATAAGGTGTGAGAAAAGACTTCCAGAAAAATATATAATCCATTCATACAGCTAACAAAATAGCCATCAATATACAAACAAATTTTGACAAATAACTTATCAAATACTATAAAGAAGAAGAAAAAAAAAAAAAGAGAGAGAAGGAAAATAAGGGGTTTTACATAACAGCACACAGAGCTGTTACCTGAAAGATACTCTTAAATGCACTGATACAAAAGTCCCTACACACTATCAATAAAAGTCAATAAAATGATGACCTGCAAACTCTTACCTTTGGCCCAAGGGGGTAACTCCACATCCCCAACTGGTTTTCCATTTTGTCTCACTCCAAAGTTTATTTGCATGGAGTTTGTGAGGAAGTCCGCCGAGCCGTCCAAGTCATAGAACTCTGGGATTAATTCTTTGAAGTCTGAAGGATTTGTTGTGACATTGTACCAAGTATCTGGTAGGCTGGGGATGATATAAATGCTTTATTACAATTCAGGCCTACTACTTATACCAAGAATTTGTACTGAATATGTATTCCAGTAATGTATTCACTTAATGTCCAGCAAATATAAACATCAGGGGATTATCAATCTAATAATTACTTAGAATAAAATACTCAAACTCCCAATATTTGAAAAATACTCTTTATTAACTCAAATCCTCAAACTCTAACAGGGTTTAAAGCTTTTTACATAAATACTGAATTAATCACAGTGTGTTTAAGCATGGACCATTACAAAACATCAGTGTGAAAGACCTTAACAGTCAAACAAAGAAATATGGTTGAGTAGCAGGCCAACCTTCCCTCTCCTTCCTTACAAAACTGAGGAACCCCAAGCAGCACACTTGAATGACCTTGTTGTATCAAAAATATCTGAATTTACCTACAGAAGTTAAGCAATCACACATCTATCCTAAATACACCAACAGAAAATGCAAGGAGTATATTCTTGCATTAAAATAAATCAATAAAGTAAGACACCAGTACAAACATAACCAAATCTCAGACAAATTGGTCGAGTCTTAAGCTGAGGGTAAACAACTGAAGGTAAGCACACCTGTTGAACATGCGATCTGGATGATCAAAGCGTCCATTCTGAAGACACAGCATATACTGCGGGTACTGTCGCACTAAGTAAAATAGCACAAATCCCGGCGTAGAATAGTGAGAGCCATACAGGAACCTGGGTTCTGGCATGTCTTTACAGCGCTCCTGTTATCATTTAAATATCATAACGTTAGAAAAGATTGTATGAATAGTCTATCTATTTCTATTATTAGCTTATATTCCACTGCCTCTAAGATGAAGTCTACAATTATTGAAATCATATAAAACATATATACATATCAAAGAAATTAATAATAATAATCATAATAATCATAATAATCATAATAATAATAATAACAATAATAATGATAGTAATAAAATAAAAAAGCTGAAGAACTGAAATAACTTAAACATTTATTTTAGTCTCACCTTTAGTCGCTTTAGTCGGCATTCATTGAGGGCTCCCACAGGTTTTGATAGATCCCTATAGATAGCAGGATCTCCTAAGTCTAAGGATTCACTAACATAGTCTGCCAGTACCCACGGAAATACCGGATACTGCGTCAAATCATTAACACTACGATCTGCTTGGCTGGAAGAAAGAAATTGCTGGTATAAGGATATGTTATGCCCGAGTGTTTCAGAGGCCTTTCTTCCTGTTTCGACAAACTGGAATTCATAAATTGATATATCTCTCTCTTAGATATTGCTGCACTCAAACATGATCAGATCTGTATGAAGGATTTTACTAATGTCATCTTTAAATTCAAACTTTTAGGAAATCATTTATATCATTTTCTTGCAGGAAACTGTTGTGGAATGTCATTAGATTTGAAACTTCTTTTGCCTATTAGTAAAGCTGTTTTCTGTTGGAAAAAAATGTATACATATATACTACGATTTTTTCCTTTTCTTTATTAAGTATGATTCTATACCACAAATTTCTCCGGCATTAATTAACTCACCTATTTAGATATGAGAGGTACTCAAAATTAGATATGGCTCCTGCCTGCCACTGATAGCTGATGTTGTCCTGTCGCATGTCATCTACACTAACATTCTCTTGCTGAACCAGGCATTCATACAGGTTATCTCTTTCTTCTGACTCCTGAGAGAGAGAAAAAATAATTAACATAATAGAAATTTACACTTCATAAACAGGGTTGGTTCCAAGTACAAGAGCACTAAGCAGCTAATTTGGATATCCATTGCCGTGGCCATGAAAGTCACACGAAAAATGTAATTTAATGTTAGCTGGCTATGAGATAAATAACTACCCTGAATGAATTATCAGGCATTGATAATAATCAAAAGCATAGGGTGTGCTGAGGTGGTGGGAAGCCCTGATCAAATTTTGTTCAGGACCTTATAAAGTAATGAGCCAGTCTAGTCTATAAAATTGAGATAATCTGGACTCAAATGAAAAAGAAATTTTAAAAGATCTAGAAAAATTCCCACTTCAAATCTCTTCAATGTTGTTTACACATTATTTCAATGATAATCTGCAAGTTTTTATGGGGTAGTTACCCTGAATCTTTAGTCAACAGATTTTTTTTTCTGAAAAGAATTGAAAAAACTTTGATTTGGCAACACTGCCCTACATTGTAACACTCTATGCTCATAACAAATGTATACACAAGTTCTCTGAATAAGGAATAAAACAAGATTTGGTGCAATTGATCCTAGGACAGAATTAACAGTTCAGCCTTGACCATCCTGATCTTTTATTTTCTTCTATTCCCTGAATCACTTGTATTTCAATAACTATTATCATTAGCTTGTTCATTGCATCATCTTTACTTCATTCACTACCAAGAAGGTATTCCATGATGTGCTGCTTGTGTTGCCAAATACAACTCAAACCAATGATATATTTTCTTTATTCTTCCTGAAAATCTAATACTATAAACCTACACACACATACACCTTGGCCACAATAAATGAACTTAGTTTAAGAAAGTCAGAAACTCTTAAGTAAATTCAAAAGAAATGAAAGGTATAAAATGAATAACTCACATACTTCTATAAAATGAAACATCAAAATATAAGCAAATACCTTAAATGTCAGCAGAAGATGCTTGACCATACACTGATCCCTACAGAAAACCTCCAGGCCCTGAGGAATATGAGCACGTAATTATTCATCTATTCTGCAATGTCTGAAATAATTATGAACTGTATTCATGGTGACAAATGCAGAAGGGTATGAATGAGAATGAATATCTTCACAATACAAGAGATGTATTTGTCCAATTTGGAATACATCTTTGTCAGAAACATGTGTATTTCTGAAGGAGATATATTCGAAACCAGACAAATACATCTCTTTTCTACTTTTCTACTTCAAATAATTATATTGTGTTAAGTTAGCAAAATCACAGTCACATATCATGTGCATCTTTCAAAAAATTGAAGAGTCACTTGAAGATTATATCAAACTAAAGTACAGGTTTCTTATACAAAACAAATATATAATCATATCACCATAATAACTACCAGAAATTCACTTTCTTTTACTTTTCAATCACAAATATCATAGCATGAAAAAAATAAATCAAAGATTAAAGGATTGCCCTGTTGGAAATCAATTTATATGTAATTCAACTGCACACAAAATTCATTGTGAATGAGATGGCATTTGGAGGATGTGTACTGATGATGCTTTGCATATAAGTAACATTAACCATTTTACTGGAAGGATAGGAGGGAGGGAAGAAGGAAGGAAGGAAGGAAGAAAAAGACAGGAAGAAAGAAAGAAAGAAAGAAAGTTATCATTCTTATTGATATTACGATTAGTAAGCTGTTATCAAAATATTAAGAACATTAAACACAATAAAACAATACAGAAGAAGCTTCTAAAAAATCAAGGAAAAAGGTAACCAGGTGAGAAAGGTATGACTAACAACTAACTCCTCAGTGACTAAGCACTTGCAGAGCCAGCTGTGGGTAAAGACAATAGAAGAAGTTATATCACCGTAGGCATGGCATGTATTCTTGCCATTCGGGCTGATTGGGATTAGTTGGTGCCCCAGCTTATGGTGTGAACATTACCCATAACACTAAGAACCAATCTAATATCTGGCTGACATAAATAGAACATAGGAAACTCTGGTTCACCACCTACAATCGTGATGTCAAATAGGTGTCGTCACACTCAAGGCTAATCACTAAGATACCACTGTGAACACCAAATCAACAAAATGCGGCACAAATCTTTTATCTCCTCATTTCTGTCACCCAATCTTGTTCATGTTCGAACTTCACATCAAAACTAAGCCTTTTCCTCATCAAAACTAAGCCTTTTCCTCACTTTCAAAATACATAAAAAGACACAGCAAAAAATAAAAAAAGAAAGGAAGAAATAAAAAAGAAACCAACCAACAAAAAAAAATCACTGCTCAACAACAACACAATAGGCCGTTAATACTTACAACTTGCCGTAGTAAGAAGCGTCGTTTGATGACTTGTCTGATCTCATGCAGACCAATTCTTATGACTGGAAACTGGATGAAGAAAAATCATACTAGGCTATAATTGCATATTACACATTTACATATTACTATCATCAAAAATAAATAAAGGTATCATCTTTAGAATTACAAGTAAATGAATAAAAGAAATCATCTTACAAAACAGTTTTCATATAATACAAAGATTCACAGGAAAACACGTAGCTCCTCATTCATAATACCGTATGTAGTACAATACACAATCCCAATATTATAGCATAAAAGATAAATAAACAATAAATTACCTTTTCAGCATTATTGTGTGGCTGGAAATAAAGTGTCGAAGTTGTAAGCAGAACCGTCCCAGGATTGGTCACAAGGGGCGTGACCTTGTTTGCCTGGCTCTCCAACACTACCGTTTCTGAGATGTCCTCGAGCAACGAGCGGTCGAACTTTTTTCTTCTTTGCCTTGACCTTACGATAGCTTGAATCTGTAGAATAATTCTCTTTTTCAATATCTATTCAGGATACATATACATTTTCTAATAAATATCCTACTTACATAAGTGCATTGCCAAAACATCCATCTAATTACATAGACACTGATATACAAATTTTATAGATTTACAACCTTTGTAATAAAATGGAAAATCCACTAAATAAATACATTCACTAGATATCAACCTGACATATGAGAGAAGTGAACCAATGAAAATCAAATAATAATGAACGAAAACAAAATAAGGGACACAACAAACATTTTTTCTTTATTGCATGTATGAAACAAGGAGTACTGGGAAATGATACAGATCAAAGCTGCTGGTTGAAATATCTAAATAAAAGCGTAAAGAAAGAACACATGATGAGAGCATGCCAACTTGGGCTAGGAGGGAGGGGAGGAAGTGGTGCGAGATCTTCGTTAGTTCAGTAAAAGGGAAGTTTTCCTTTTGAGTTCTCTTTCAGGTGTATGTTGCATAACTGTACTCCTTCACCCAACATTCATCAAGTAGTAGTATTTCTGCATTTCTGCTAAGTGTTACTACATGTCAGACAATTTACATTTTCTATACAGTAAATTCTTTGTTGGAGCAGTACACTTTTTACTCACAAACTCACAAAGTAATACTAAAACAGAAAAATAATAAAAGCATAAAATACCCTACCATTGTATTTTGGTCATTCGGTGGCAACGTTGAAGCTCTCTGCAGCTGACATACTTGTGGCAAGACAGTTGAAGCTTTCACATACACCATTTCAAAAGTGTGGCTGTGAACCTCCTGTGAATAAATGCAAATAATTAGCCCACAAGATGAGAAACATCAGTCCTTCAGTCCTGTCACTAAGTATGTAACTCAAGTGGCTACCAATCAAGCTTAAGGGGACAATCTGCTAATGGACCTACTTTTTTTTCCTTTTCTTTTATTTTATTTCTTTTTTTGCAAGAATGAAGATAACACAAAGAGACTGAATTGTAATTATTTACTAAATGTAAACCATGATATCTGCACTTCTTTTGAGCTATCATATTTAGTTACTCCCAAGCTATTTTCCTATATTTTTTGTAGGCTTAGGGAGAAGGATATCTCTATATTACAGCTTCAAAAAGATCCCTAACCTTTACTAACAAACTGTCACCTTCCAATTCCTCTATTTTTTTTCATAATAATAATAAAAAAAAAAAATGGAAGATGAAAATTTTGTTGCATTTGAATTCTCTCTCTACAAAAGACAGAGCAAAGAAATCACAACAAAAATATTGAAGATATCCCCTTCTAGCTTGGAAGAATAAAAAAAAACACACACAATTCAAAATACTTTTTTTTTATTAACTAACTCTCACTACTTAGAACATTTTGCATTGGTACTAAAAAGTACCTATATTCTACTATCACCAGTCACCAATATACAACAGAATAACATTTAGACAGTTACTAAGTACAAACTGTTCAAGTAAACATTCTCTCTTACCCTGCAAAATTTATAAGGCTGAAGAATATTTCCTTCCAACATCTCTACAGTCATGCCACATTTTACTTCAATGAATGTTCTATCACCGTCACTGAAAATACAAAAAGACTTATTCATCAGTAATTTGTACTAAACTGCACGTGTTCAATTAATATGAAATCATTAGCAAATTTGGCAAAGCTTACAATAAACTACTGTAGCTTATGAATCAAAATGAAATATGTAAATCCTGGATTTCCCTTCAAACAAAATCACATAGGGAAGCTATCGTATGAAATTCATTTAACTCTACTGGATAAATAAAGAAATGTAAACCAATTGTTTTTCATGATATCAATAGATCCAAACAATCTTATCAATTATGTAATACAGTTGAGTGTACTGATAGTTACTTAGATATGTATCAAACAAAATAAATGAGCATTTCTCTGCATCACAGAATGATGTTTACCTATGTATATGATTACAAGTGCTACCATCTTAAGAAAACATAAGAACATAAACAGAAACTATCTTTTTCATTAGTCTTTTACACAATACGTCACAGATTATATGTAAGAAAAACATGGACTAAGGTACTTCCTTACCTATTTGTCCACAACTGACTGCCCAAAGGACCAGGAAACTAGGTCTAAAGTCACATAATATGGGAAATCTAGCATTCACAATATCTTTATGCTACATTCTATCCCCTCCTGCATTCCAAATCTAGAATAGCCTCTAAGTGTATGCTTTCATTACATGGACAATAGAGCTAGTATCAATTACAATACCTGATGCATCAATTCATATGGAAATAGACTGGGGAAATAAGTAAATAAATAAATAAATGCACATTTAAGAAGTTTTTCTTTCTATAACCTTTCCCTTACAGAGGTCAATCAGCACATGCATTGCTAGGGTCCAATCTTTATAAGAACTACGGAATTCCAAGTTTCTCACCTACTAAGAAGTTCACTCTTTGCTTCTCCTTGACTTTCCTGAACAGACTCGAATGAGCGTAAAGGAAACTTGATGATTGGAGCCCGGGTGTCTCGAGGGTCAAACACAAGTGACTTGGAGCAAACCTGGAAGATTAAGGGGCCATCAATAAACAATTTTAGCTACATAAAATTAACATCTGTTCATGAACAGATATTCATATAGAATATATTTATAAACCTCAGTGGTATCTGATGTAACTAATATGGCAGATATGTTTTTTTTTCTATTTCTTTTTGCAAAGTGCCTGGGGCTGGTATCTGTTTTATCTGTGTGTGTGTGTGTGTGTGTGTGTGTGTGTGTGTGTGTGTGTGTGTGTGTGTGTGTGTGTGTGTGTGTGTGTGTGTGTGTGTGTGTGTGTGTGTGTGTGTGTGTGTGTGTGTGTGTGTGTGTGTGTGTGTGTGTGTGTGTGTGTGTGTGTGTGTGTGTGTGTGTGTGTGTGTGTGTGTGTGTGTGTGTGTGTGTGTGTGTGTGTGTGTGTGTGTGTGTGTGTGTGTGTGTGTGTGTGTGTGTGTGTGTGTGTGTGTGTGTGTGTGTGTGTGTGTGTGTGTGTGTGTGCGTGTGTGTGTGTGTGTGTGTGTGTGTGTGTGTGTGTGTGTGTGTGAAGAGAGAGAGAGAGAGAGAGAGAGAGAGAGAGAGAGAAAGAGAGAGAGAGAAAATATATACTAACATTACTTTCTCCAACACAAAACAATATAAACTTTTCACCAACCTTCAGCCTCCCTCGAAGCTGTCCATCCTCACATATCGTCTCCCACCCATCTTCTTTCTTGGCAACCTCCTCTGGAAGGTGATAGATGGCTGCGAAGTCCTCGAAGTAAATTTCGCCTGGTTCAAGTAGGAGCAGTGAAAATCTGGAAAAGATAAGGATCACGTTAAAAATGACTATATACATCAGTTACCTTATTTCTATGACTTGTATCAACATTAGCAAATAGCAGAGTAAAAGAAATAGATGGCTAATGACATACAGGTTAAATGAATTAATTAAAACAAATCAAACATTGAAATTATAATTTTTCTGTTTTACCCTCACAAAATCAATAAATCATTAGCTAATGTCATATCTAAGCAAATAACAACATCACCTGCATTTGGTAGACTACACTTCATAATATTCAAAAGTGCTAGCGAACCTTAATACAAAGGGCTATCCTCTGCAGAAATCTATATGACACAACTTTGGTGTATTTTCAGACCATACTCTGTAAATATATGACTCATACCTCTCTTACACATTTCAGTTAATAGAGATTAATCAGAAGTAATGTGAACAACTGTACAATTAGTCTACTGTGCTTGATTTTCCTTAACACTTAAACTACTACTAGAAAAAAAGTTGAAAAAATAGTTCTTAAAAGTGTATAAAAAGCTTGAAAACATGAAGAGGCATCCACAAATTAGTGGAATTATAATATCTTCAACTGCAAAATGCACAGCGATCAATTTTCCTAATACTACAAACATTAAGTCTTAACTTTATAGTATATTTTGAAACTTTAATAAACCCAAACAAAATAATATATATGTCAAGCAATGAACAACTCTCAAATACAAAGAATGATTATCACTATTGACATCTACATCTTCTAGTCCCTGGCAACAAATTCCTCCAAGAAATGGTTATACGATATGAATCAAGAAAATCTCACTGCTCCAAAACACCTTCACCATTTTATATGTTGACACCAACACCTGCATCACGAACCATCAGGAATCATAATTCCTTTTGATTATAGTTGTTGCCGAATGATCCCGTATTCTGTACTGGATCTATTTTCAGAATACGGCACTGAGAAACTGTCATCAAAAATCTTCCTATAACCTCAACCCCTACAAGCAGGAACGGTGCCTAATGGAGGGAGATAAACCATGTCTAAGCCATTATCTAACTAACTGACATGATCAAGCAAAGGATTACTTGGAATCACTAGCATAACCACATCTGACATTCCTCGTAACCAAGGAGTTTATGCCAATAAAATGCCAATAACTGTTTGTGTGGTCTCGAAGTACTAGTCTAAATACTGAACAATCATACAAATTCTACCCACTTCTAAATAATTTCTGAACTGAAAAAATATAATAAGAAAAGAAGATCCACGCAAGTGTCATATCTAAAAACAGATGCTAAAGATTGAAAGATGAAAATTATAAAATCCGAACCAATTCTATTTCTGTTATAAGAAGAAAAGCTGATTATTCAGAATAGGTCCTCGACATACAACAGTGGCTGGTTCCTTCGTTGACAACATTTCAACAGCCAATCACATATCGTGGGGGTTTGTCTGTTTCTGCTGTAGAACCAAGCACGCAGACCATATCATTACCAGACTTCCATGTGTAAGCATAGATTCGCAAAGTTTAATAAGCAGTTGTGGCCTTAACTTTACTCTCACTAAATAAATTGTTGCACCAATTCACATAGCATTACTTCATGGCCGTTGTTTCTTATTCCTCTCTATTCACACAATACAATTCACGTATTTCCCTTGAAAAAATAATAAAAAATAGGACATACAATCTTAAAACCAAAAAAGTAAACTTCACCTGCCAATTAAACACTAATCTGTCTTACCGAGACATAGCAACAGCGTCCAATTAAAGTGACAAAACACCCCAATCAAAATTAAACACACACCACACAACCGTAATGGAACACGAGAATGAGAAACAAGAGTGAAAAAGGCAATCATATGATCGAGTGTCAGTAATTACGAAGGTGACAGGAGAGCGACCAACCGTGAAGGCAGTCGGATACACCTGACTTCCGGAGAAAGTTTCCAAAAGAGCTCTTGAATGAATTGAAAACGATGAAGAGCTACGAGAAAATGACGACACACTCCATCAAAGACATCCTCGATCTGTGAATGACATCCTGTAAAATCTGTTGATAATCGACTGATCGCTTACGAAGGTTACTGACACTTTCTCGCTCCATCTTTATCTCTGTTAATTCGCTTTTCCTCACCTGTCTTTTCCTTCCATGCTGCTTGTAAGTCACTCAGGAACCTGACATGGCTGGCAATTAAAGCTGTTGTGTTGATTTAGTCGCGGAATTAATAATATAAAGGAGAGATTCACAGCATCAGACTTGTCTCCAGCGTCTTCAAAACAGCTGATTTCGAACGCGTCCGATTCGCTGCCTTCCCCACCCGTATTTTGCTATTTTCATGTTTGTTCGTGAATTTTATTTTACATTCGGATTTGAAATACATTTTATCTTTTCAATTTAAACATAGAACGACTTTCTTTGAACACACTGTACATCTAGATTGAGTTATTATAAAATAAAGTACGAAGCATTGCATACTTACCTATTTATTCAAATCAATAGTGCTTTCTTTAAAATTACATCATGGCAAAACGGATCATCATTATCAGACAGACTCATGTCAAATTTAACCTTGATCTGGAGTTAATATAAACAAAGGAGTCCATCAAGGGAAACGAACAATCAAGCTTACCACACCTGACGCCACATGCAACTTCCCTTGTTGATAAAAGACTTTTCTGTTGCATTCTTTATTGATAAACAATTTTTAACAGCTAGAAAAATACGACCCTGACATGCATTTGGACTCTCATACACCCAGCAGACAGCCTTCTTAATAATTAATTTTGTAAGAACCGCGCTACACTTCACCGCAAACAAACAACATAATAAACACACAACCGGACATCACAAACTTCCTGAACAATGTACACGTTCCATTTACAACACATAGCGACTCCCCAACAATCATTACTCATTCACACGGAACCGAAACCACATCGCACAACCACCCAAAGTATCCCATTATACCAATATTGAAGTTACCCCCACACTCAAAATAAATAAAGTTACACACACTCCAGTATAAAATACCAACCGATAGCAAGGACTATAAACTTATATATTAAATAATACAATACCATGACAATACCACACACATCCTCGCATACCAAACTATCAAGAGCGAGTGCCACTTCAGCTCGAGGTCGCTCCAAAATCTATTGCTTTTCCAGATTAGGATTTTAAGCGTTAAATTCTCGCATCTGGAGCAATGGAGTACGAGCTGTTGGGTCGAGTGTCGAGACAAAGCGACTAGGAAGCTTTTCTCAAGGAAGCAAAGAAAGGAGAGGAAGTTGTATATATATATATATATATATATATATATATATATATATATATATGTATGTATGTATATATGTATATATACATACATATATATATATATATATATATATATATATATATATATATATATAGAGAGAGAGAGAGAGAGAGAGAGAGAGAGAGAGAGAGAGAGAGAGAGATAAGCACATAGAGAAAGACTTTGTTTGATTTCCGTGCCTCTCTTTTATATCTCCAGTCCAATATATGTATTACTTCTCTGCCATGCAAAATATTCAGAAAGGATAGACGGTATAATCTAATCCAACTTTGTCCACTTATTCAGTAGCTCTTATCTAGTAATAAAGTCCCTGGATTTTACAATCATAAGATGTATTTATTAATTACCTTTGTTTAGGTATTATACTTTTAAACAGTGTAGCTAATTAAAGATCAGCTCCGTGGAACTACCTCTACCATTCAATATCAACATATGCAATGAAAAAAATAAGAAAACACAGAAAATATAAACTCTTTGTTAATTATCTTTAACCAAATGTTATTACTGAAGAGTCACGCTTCGTTCATTTGTTTTGACTCCAGCCTTTAACTCCGTGTATGGAAAAGGATAACAAACACACTACCTTACCGTTAGGCTGTGTCCCAACCAGTGACAAAACTCGGTGGAAACATTAATTAAGACTGACAAGTTGGGTAACAAGTTGTTAAGTCGTCGAGGAACCATTGTTGTAGACATGTTTGTACGGATTTGTTGGGTGACATGTTAGCTGGTGTGGACGAGGTGATGTCGGCAGAGACCTTCCACCAACCGACAGATCGACATGGTGTGGATAGTTTCACCAAGTCGACTCTTATTGCCGACATGTCTCTCAACATTGTAACAGATATGTCCCCATACATATCAGGAGATTTGTATCCGAAGGTTTCCTGTTGTGTCCCCCACAATGTTTCCAATCTGTCTCCAAGCAACATGTCACTGGTGTGGATGCAGTCTTACAAGGCCAGATAAAAACAGGTAATGTCATTTTCATCGATCAGAGACACACGCGTTCTCCAATATATGTAATCGGTGATAGACTAGATACAGGAATAAGTGTTGAAATTACAACAAAAATGCATTATTGTAGAGTACATAATAACGATGGCATCGGATTTGTAAAACATGTAATATATTTTTTTCTCTAGGTATTAGTAAAAAATGATGAATATAACTTTTTGGTTAGTTTTTGGGATCACCATTACTTGGTACATTTGCTCCAGATATAACAAATCTACGAGGATATAACTATCTAATTTTGCAATCAGTGATTCAATCTTATTTACAAGCTGGTACTTCTTCAGGCCCGAGGGATGCTTCCTGTCAGCTGCATGGTGCTCGCGATTCAGGGAGTCTACAGTTGGTATCAAATAAGCCCAGACGACATCGAATCTGGCGTAGAATGTTTACAATAAGCGCGATGGGCTCTGCTGTTGAGGCGTAGAACGTTCCTCCATGGCTGCCAGTATCTCCTCCACTTCAGCCTTCCCAGGGACAGCAGGATGTCTGTGGATAGGATTTTACCACCACTATTTCCCCATTAACAGTGTGAGCCCTGGCACCACAGGATCTGTCTTCGCATCTCTACTTACCTTTGTCATGGAAGTCCCTCTCCTTCGCGAAGAGATATGCTGGCCAACTCTCCGTTTCTCAGTCGCCAGGTATGACGGTATGATTCGATAAGCCTCGGGGACGCTGACTCGAGTAGGTGGAGGAGGATAATCACTCAATCCTTCGTAAGATAAAACATCGAACTCGGGGTAGGTTGGTAAAGGAAGTTCCATGCTGAACGATATCTCAGTTCAGTTAGATTTGCCCGGGCCTCTTTATCTAGAGTGGCCCGGCCTGTGTCATGTATTTCTAGTTGACTTGTGTGTTTTCTTTGAACTGTATGCTTAGCGTGGAAGCTGGATTGCCAACAAACGATCCAGCTGCCACGGCGTAAGCATGTGACATACCCTTTTTACCAGATTTTTTTTTGTGGTGCGGGGTCCCTGTCTCAGAAATTGCGCGTGTTCACAATTCTGTAAATAATGTAACAGGGTGGCGTTCGCACTGCTTACATTCCCAGTCAACCACGCTATCGATAATTTGCCAAGCGCATGGGTAACCTAGTCTTAATCTGTGCAGTATGGCGACTAGGTTACCCACGCGCTTGGCAAATTATTGATGACGTGGTTGTCAGGGAATGTAAGCATTGCCGCGACCTGGACGCCACCCTGTTACACGTTACCTCACTCAGTATCTCACTATAGAATTGATCCTATAAAGTATGATCTTATATATATATATATATATATATATATATATATATATATATATATATGTATGTATATATATATATATATATATATATATATATATATATATATATATATATATATATATATATATATACCTCACTCCTTGAATGTTCCTTAATATAGCAAGAAATGAGACACACGGCTAAAAGGAACGCTGAAACATGAGGTTATCCGTTTGCAATATGGAAGTGGCGGAAGTTAGAGCAATTAGGGCAGGTAAGGTCAGTGGACGACCAGACACCTCACGTAACACAGTCACCGAGATATAGTGTCTGGCCGACATTGAGTCACACCCGTCATACAAGTTTACGACTTTCCTTTCAGGTCATAGGGGCCACACGACGTAGAAACCGTGCATCATTTATGTATCTATATATGTACATACATACATACATACATACATACATACATATATATATATATATATATATATATATATATATATATATATATATATATATATATATATATATATATATATAATATATATATATATATATATATATATATAATATATATATATATATATATATATATATATATATATATATATACATATATATGTATATATATATATATATATAATATATATATATATAATATATTATATACATATATATGTATGTGTTTTGTGTGTGGGTGTACACACATACGTGTGCAGCACACACGCACACACACACACATATATATACATATATATCCACATTTGAGAATGATCGTAAGTATTTTTGTGAAAATACCTGTACGTGTTTTTTTCCCTGGCTAAAACCTTATATACACTAAAAGATAACGTTTATCTTTCCTCCTCCTTAACCTCTGCACGCCCCGCCCACCCACGCAAACTTTGCCCTTAAAGCCAAGACCTTTGACCTAAATTCAGACCCAGCAAACTTTGCAGAATATACGTTGGCGAAAAGAAGTCGGTCCCAAGATGTCGCTGTGCCTGCGTGATGCATATTCAACGGCTCAGGAAGATCTGGTCTAACACGCCATGCAAGTCGGTGATCACCTCTGGGCAGGGAAGGAACGGCCATGTTTTCGTCGTTTCCGCTTCTTTCCTGCTCGTTAGCGATTTTTTTTTTTTTTGTGTGTATGTTAGTATGGACTTGATTTTTTTTTTTGTTGTTTATGTAGGAAGATTGAGTGTGAAGGAAATCAGGAATGTGAGCCTTGTTTACCGGATCATAGGACTCGAAGCGGTATACCCCCTTTTTCTTACTCGCATTTTTAACCTTATTTTCTTTCTTTTACTCCCTGGCGTTATCTAAGACATTGCGTTATGGGATTTTTTATGTCCTTTTGGGAGGATAGGAAGCTATTAGGGGGAAGGTTCCAATATAATTTGCTTTATTTTCGATCGCAACGACTTTCTTTACGGTCACTAATTCCGGGTCAGAAAGCTTTTGCGCGCCAAAAGCTAATCACGCGTAGTGTGGGTTGTGACGTCAGACTTCAGGAGCCAATCAGCTTGCGTCATTTCCACCACCCTTCTTAGTTTCACAAAAAGGGTAAGCAAGAAAGAAAGAAGAAAAAAGTAGTACAAAAGTTATAATTTTGTTAGCTAACTAGTTATCCGTTAATCTAAGTTTAGAGGTGATTTTTTTTTAATTCGTTAATAGGCTAATGATGTTTACTGCTAACGTAATGACGTAATGGTTACAGTGGCGATCGCTATGACGTCATGTCTACTAACAGCCATGCGCGATTGTAGCCAAGTCTCACCAGATGAAATTTAACCGCTCGATATCACACTCTAGAAAATGCAAGTGATTCCCATAAATATTATGGTTTATGGCGCAACCTAAAGGGGTACCTCCACCTTATGGAAATACGTTGTCATTGAATATTTTAGAATAGAAGCTCTCCGTAACTGTTATAAACGTAGTATATATGATAACATCTATCTGGGATGCATGACTTGAGGTGCTCATGACG
The DNA here is from genome assembly GCF_003789085.1 of Penaeus vannamei. Taxonomy (NCBI): domain Eukaryota; kingdom Metazoa; phylum Arthropoda; class Malacostraca; order Decapoda; family Penaeidae; genus Penaeus; species Penaeus vannamei. The sequence goes on from NW_020868845.1 coordinate 132,666, forward strand.
TCAACAAACACTGCCTGATTTTGCATGATCAGACACCTGCTCGAACACGGCTTGTCACTTCCTGTAAATCGTGTGGTGGATGCCAGCTGATCTATCCATAAAGTGTATATTTCCCAGAGAAGTCTCTCTCTCTCTCTCTCTCTCTCTCTCTCTCTCTCTCTCTCTCTCTTCTCTCTCTCTCTCTCTCTCTCTCTCTCTCTCTCTCTCTCTCTCTCTCTCTCTCTCTCTCTCTCTCTCTCTCTCTCTCTCTCTCTCTCTGTATGCTGTTATATAGTTATATATAACAGCATACATGATACCTCTAGTAACATAATTCGTATCATAAAATTAGAAGAAAACAAAAACGTAAAACAAGAAAGAATACCTGTAGTTTTTTTTTTTCGCATAAATCCTACGCCAAAGAATTACACTTGTTTTGGGAACGAAATCATAAATCATTGTCTCTTCACAGTCCTCTTGCTGGGAGAATAATAGAGCGTCGCTGGAACATTTTTTTTTTTTTTATTTTTATTTATTATTATTTTTTTTTTGCAAAGATCATTTGTATTTGTGTCACTTTAAAATGCCGGCTTACGTTGCAATATTTCGTCCAAAAAAGGGGGTCGTCTTTTCCCTATGATATTTGCATCTGTCCCTGGGCGCGCTTCTTGTTATGATGACTGTCTGTTTGTTTTTATCTGTCTGTCTGTCTATATATCTTGTCTATCTATCCATCTAGCTATCTTTCTTTCTATCCATTCATATACGTATCTATTTGTCTATCCATCCATCTATATACCTATCTATCTTTCTCTCTATTCATCCATCCATCCATCTATATATCTATCTTTCTCTTTATCTATCCATCTACCTATCTTTCTCTATCCATCCATCCATCTATCTATCTTTCTCTTTATCCATCTCTCTCTCTCTCCTTTCTTTCTTTCTCTCTTTCTCTCTCTCTCTCTCTCTCTCTCTCTCTCTCTCTCTCTCTCTCTCTCCTCTCTCTCTCTCTCTCTCTCTCTCTCTCTCTCTCTCTCTCTCTCTCTCTCTATCTATCTATCTATCTCCCTATCCATCTATTCATTTGTCTATTTCTAGTATTTCCGTGTCTTTTTGTATTTTTGTATTTCTCTATTCATTAGTTTCGTTATCATTTGTTTTTCTTCTTTTGCTTTTCACTATCATTGTGTCAACAAAATCTATTGTAATTCCAACTAGTATTCGTAAGAAATATGGGCTGTTAGTGTATATGTATTTAAATCGGGGAGGTAAGGTCGAAATACTCAAATTTCAATAAGAATTCCATTCCTTAAGCACAAATGCCTCTCAACGATAAATAAACCCGATTGGAGAAAAATGATAATAGCAATAATGATAATGAGGTTAATGATAATAATCAAACATCATCATTACTAATATCATTATCATTATCACTCCCACCTTATTACTACCTTATCATTCCTATTACTAAATCTTATTATTCGCATAATCTTATTTACGTTCGTGCTCCCCCGATTACATCCGATTCCAAACGCTCCAGCTCAAGGGGCCGCAGTACAGGGGATCAGGTGCTGCATGAACAACGCTGTCTCGCCGTCCCTTCTTCTTTAATACACCTCAAAGGCGACGTCCTCTCATGGAAGCTTTGGCGAACAACCTCTATCTACAACGGACGCGGCTTTTTGGACGTGTTTTAGGGAAATATATTGAGGGTTGGATCTTAGAGAGCAAAGTGCGAGTGAAAATCAGCGTCTAGACATCTTTTTTTTCAAGATGTTGGAGGTTGATTTTTGTTTAATGATTCTTTATACGGTTATGAAATGGGGAGTTGTGAAAGTCGTTAGAATTTTTTTTTAAGCTAGATTTTAATACATGCTGGTTTCAAAATCGAGACTTAAACTTACACTGCTTTCAAAATCCAGGATTGAATTCATACTGCTTTCAAAATCCAGGATTGAATTCATACTGCTTTCAAAATCCAGGACTGAATTCACACTGCTTTCAAAATCCAGACTTTGATCCCTTTAACACCCGTCCAACAAGGGTTATGCCCTCGACCTTTTTTCTTTCTTTCATACGCAGTTTTCTGATTCCCTTTCCATTCTTTCAGATCCTCCTCTTCTCTTCTTTCTAATCCTCCTCTTCTTCTTTCTGATCCTCCTCTTCTCTCTTTCTAATCCTCCTCTTCTCTCTTTCTGATCCTCCTCTTTTTCTTTCTAATCCTCCTCTTCTCTCTTTCTAATCCTCCTCTTCTTTCTTTCTGATCCTCCTCTTCTCTCTTTCTGACCTTCCTCTTCTCTCTTTCTGATCTTCCTCTTCTCTCTTTTTGATCTTCCTCTTCTTTCTACGCAAGGACAAAAGGCTTGGGCTAGGGCTAAGGACTAGGGACCAGGGACTAGAGATAGGGGTTAGGGACCAAAAGCTAAGGGGACCAGGAGCTAAGGGACCAGGAGTGAGGGACACCAAAGCTAAGGGGTCAGGATTAAGGGGACCAAAAGCTAAGGGGACCAGGAGCTAAGGGGACCAGGAGCTAGGACGAGCAGAAGGACATTTCCGCCAAAACGCAAGGCAAGCATCCACAGGCGGACCAATCTATCATGATCTGTCATCATCATCAGATATTAGTAATTCTTGTGGTGTGTCTACGAGGGATCCACGATGATGGACAGGGTGTAATGGTGGTGGAGGATGGCCATGAAGGATGCGGAGGTGCTGACGTATCTCTACACCCCCAGCAGGAGGGAGTGTACGTGTGTATGTTCGTTGGGCTTCCAGGGTGATGACTTGGTGTCGTTTTTTGCGTTGGTTTTGAGGTCTTTTGCGTTTCCGAGGTAGAAATGCGATGAAGTTTGGCCGTCGGGGAGTTTCTTTTTGATTGGCTCTGTATTCTTTAAGGTTGCCAGGTATGTTTTTTTTCTTCTTCTTCTGGGCGCCGCAAGTTAAGGATTCTGAAAGTTTCTTGTCTTTAAGAATCGGGTGAGTTAGGGATAGTACATATAAATACAGCGTAATTCTCCGTAGATAAAATTTATTTGTGCGCAATTGGTTTAATCTTTTACATGTAATATCTAGCTCTGTATATATTTAAGGTTGCCATGTGTGTTTTTCTTTTCTTCTGGGCGCCGCAAGTTAAGGATTCTGAAAATTTCTTGTCTTTAAAATATTTGTTGCGCAATGTTTTTAATGTAATATTTGTGCGCAATTTTTTAATGTAATATCTGGCGCGCAAAAGTAGTAAGAAATGATGTTAGGCTTTACGTATAGGCCTATGCATTTGCTCTGTGTGATTAGGCGTGTACACACCAATGGCTCCACTGTAAAACATACATACTGTGTATTAACTTTATATATAAAACATCTGACCATTCACAATCCTAGTTCTGTTACTAATATAGCTACTTTCTTTCTCAAGTCACACTTAGAAACCTCAGCTAGGTAGAGAATCTATAGAAATATAATAAAACATCACTAAATAGTGCAAATAACACACACACACACACACACACACACACACACACACACACACACACACACACACACACACACACACACTATATATATATATATATATATATATATATATATATTATATATATATATATATATATATATATATATATATATTATATATATATATATATATATATATATAAGGTAAACCAGTAGATGAATATATCACACAATAAACAGCAAGACACAGTAATACATAATCACACTCCTACGTATTTCACAAATAACAAAAACAACAACAGCATCACCCCCACTTACGAAGACAAACACCACACAAAAAACGAACAAACAAAACAAAAAAAAATGTCAACCTAAACCGCTCTCAGCCAACACCAGAATAGGCAGCTGATGTCTCCTAAATAGAGGAATTATCACCTCTTTTTCTCCCCCTTTTCTCCTTTCCCTTACGGATTCTTCCTCTTTCCCCTTCCTCCTTCCGCTCCTTTCCCACTTACGCATTCCTCCTTCTTCCTTTCCCTCACGTATTCCTCTTCCTCCCTTCCCCTCATTCCTCTTCCCCCCTTCCTCCCTTCCCCTCTCTTCCCCTCACGTAAATTCCTCTTCTCCCTTCCCCTCTCTTCACCCTCACGTATTCCTCTTCTCCTTTCCCCTCTCTTCCCTCAAGTATTCTCTTCCTCCCTTCCCCTCATTTCCTCTTGCCCCCCCTTCTCCCTTTCCTCTTCTTCCCCCTCACGTATTCCTCTTCCTCCCTTCCCACACTTGCTCTCCCCCCCTTTCTCCTTTCCCTCCTTCACCTCACGTATTCCCACCTCGTCCCTTCCCTTCACTCCCCCCAATATTCCTCTCCTTCCCCTCACTCCCCCCTTCTCTCACTTCCCCTTCCTACCTCCTCCCCCTTCCCCTCCCTTCCTCCCTTCCTCACATATTCTCCTCCTTTCCCTTCCCCCACTTCCCCTGACATATACCCCCTCCATTCCCCTTCCTCCCTTCTCCTTCCTCCTCCCATTACCCCTCACCTTTCCCCTTCCTCCCTTCCCTCCCCTCCTTTCCCCACTCCTTCTCCCTTTCCCAAGCGACCTATATTTAGAAGGAAGAGTGAAAGAGTGAACCATCGATGGATCTTGGCCCCCGTTGACGACTCTCACTTGACCACACACACGCTCAGCCCACGCTCGCCGTAGACAAACAGTGGGGTGTGGGGTGGGGTGGGGGAGGGGGGCCTGTCATTGGTCCTTCTTCCGGGGAAAAAAAGGGAAAGCAGGTGTGCGTTTGGGTTGGTGGGGGGGGTGGGTGTGGTGTGGGTGTGGGGATGTGTGGGTGGGTAGTAGGTGGTGTGAGGGGGTGGTGAGGTGGGGTGGGGTGGTGAGGGTGTGGGTGGGTGGTGTTTGTGTGTTGGGGGTTGGGTTGTTTGTTTGTGTGTGTGTGTGTGTGTGTGTTGTGTGGATTTGTGTGTGTGTTTGTTTGTGTGTGTGTGGGTGATGTGTTTGTGTGTGTGTGTGTTGTGTTTGTGGAGAGAGGAGGAGAGAGGAGAGAGAGAGAGAGTGTGTTATATATGTGTGTGTGTTGTTTTGTTATGTGAGTGTGTGTTTATGTGTGTTATGTATGTGAATTTATAAATATAAATGCATACACACACATATGCACACGCACACAGTATATATAATATATATATATATACTTAATATATATATATATAATTATAATATAAATGTATATGTAATTATATATATCATCCATCCATCCATCCATATATATATGTGTGTGTGTATGTGTGTGTCGTTGTGTGTGTGTGTGTGTTGTGTGTGTGTGTGTGTGTGGTGTGTGTGTGTAGCATTATTTGTGTGTGTGTGGTGTGTGTGTGTGTGCGTCCTCTACCCACCTCTACCCACCAGTAGCATGACAACCAAAATTCCAAATTTGAAAAGAAGAGAAGAAAAAAAAGGGAAAAAGACCTCATTCTAAATGCAAGGCTCCATTTATTCTTATAGGCCGTGAAAGTGGGCTGTAATTATCCCCCCTCTCTCTCTCGCTCTCTTCTTCTCTCCTTCTTCTCTCCTTCTATCCTTCTCTTTCCCTTCCTCTTCTCTTCCTCTTCCCTCTCCCTCTTCCTTTCTCTTCTTTCCCTTTCCTCCCTTTTCCTTCTTTCCCTCTCTCCTTCTTCTCTCTCTTCCCTCTCTCCTTCTTCCTTTTTACCTTCTCTTCTCTCTTCTATCTCTCCATTCCCTTTCCCTTCCTCCCTTCCTCTCTCTCTTCCTCCCTTCCCCTCTCCCTCTTCCCTCTTCCTCCCTACTTCTTCCTCCCTCTTCCCTCTATCCCCCCCCCCTACCTCTTCCCTCCCTCCCCTCCCTCCCCTTCCCTCCCTCCCCTCTTTCCTCTCCCCCTCTTTCCCCTTCCTCCTCTTCCCTCCTCTCCCCCCCCCTCCCTCCTTCTTCCCTCTCCCCCCTCTCCCTCCCTTCTTTCCCCCCCCCCCCTCACCTCTTCCCTCCCCTCCTCTTCCCTCTCCCTACCTCCCTCCCCCTCTTCCCCTCCCTTCCCCCTACCTCTTCCTCCCTCTTCCCTCTCTCCCCCCCCCTCCCTCCCTTCTTCCCGCTCCCTCCTACTGACCCCCCAGGCTACCATTTTAGAAGCAGAGGGGAAAAGTTTCTCAAGGATGCGGTCCATAGAGGGGCGTAGGAAGAAGGGAGACACGCCCCTTATCTCTTCGTTGCCTCTTTCTTCCTTCTTTTGTGGTTCCTCTTTCGTATCTTCTCTCCTTTTTTTGGCTTTTATCTCTTTTTAGCTTCGTTATTCTGGTTTGTCTTCCTTTTTTTCATTCACTATCTTTTCTTCTTTATTTTTTTTCGTCCTTTTTTGTGGTTCCTCTTTCGTATCTTCTCTTCCCTTTCATCCGTCTTCCTTTTAGCTTCGTTATTCTGATTTTATCTTCCCTTTTTTATTTATGATTTTTTTTTTTTAATGTTTTCCTCCTTCCTTCCAGTTATCTTCACTTGTGCTTCCTCCTCCCTTCTCCCCCAGCTCTTTTTCCTTCTCTTCTCGTGTCCCTCCTCCGTCATTCTTCCTTCTTCTTCTCTCACCTTCTTCCTCTTTCTGTATCCTCTTCTTTTCTTCTCTTCCCTCTTCCTCTTGTCTCCCCCTTCCTGCCTCTTCTCTTTCATCAATTTATCGAGGATCTTGATGAAGGAGGAGGAGGAGGAGGGGGGAGGAGGAAGGAGAAGGAGGGGAGGAGGAGGAGGAGGAGGAGAGGGGAGAGGAGGAGGGAGGAGGAGGAGGAGAAGGAGGAGGGAGGGAGGAGGAGGAGGAGGAGGAGGAGGAGGAGGAGGAGAGGAGGAGGAGGAGAGGAGGAGAAGGAGGAGGAGGGAAGAGGAGGAGGAGGAGGAGAGGGAGAAGGAGGAGGAGAGAGGAGAGGAGAAGGAGGAGAGGAGGAGAGGGAGAAGGAGAGGAGAGGAGGAGGGAGAGAGAGGAGGAGGAGGAGAGAAAGGGAGGAGTGAAGGAAGAGGAGGAGGAAGAGAGAGAGAAGGAGAAGAAGGATGAGAAGGAGAGAAGGAGAGGAGGACGAGGAGGAGGAGGAGGAGAAGGAGAAGAAGAAGAAGAAGAAGAAAAAAAGAAAAAGAAGATACAATTACTACTACTTCTAATAATAATGATAATAACAGTAATCATCATCATCATCATAGAAATAATAATAACAATAATAATAATAACAATATCAACAGCAATACGTTGAAAAAACAACATTCTCTTGCAAATGAAATTCTGGATCAGCGAATACACTACTTGAACACGTCCATGGCGAGTATTACGTCAAGTCCTTTTGTTATGCTCGGACAAGGCAAAAAAAAAGTCCAGTCACAATTTGGACGTATATTTAGATACACGCCCACTGCAGTGTCAACATCGTATTATTTTAGGATTTTTTTTTTTTCGGGGAGATTGTAAATGATAAAATATATGTGAATATGTTTATGAATATATATATAAGCTTGTTTATCTCTCTCTCTCTCTCTCTCTCTCTCTCTCTCTCTCTCTCTCTCTCTCTCTCTCTCTCTCCTCTCTCTCTCTCTCTCTCTCTCTCTCTCTCTCTCTCTCTCTCTCTCTCTCTTCTCTCTCTCTCTCTCTCTCTCTCTCTCTCTCTCTCTCTCTCTCTCTCTCTCTCTCTCTCTCTCTCTCTCTCTCTCTCTCTCTCTCTCTCTCTTTCCTCTCTCTCTCTCTCTCTCTCTCTCTCTCTCTCTCTCTCTCTCTTCTCTCTCTCTCTCTATATATATATATATATATATATATATATATATATATATATATATATATATTTATATATATATATATATATATATATATATATATATATATAGATAGATAGATAGATATGTGTGTGTGTGTGTGTGTGTGTGTGGTGTGTGTGTGTGTGTGTGTGTGTGTGTGTGTGTGTGTGTGTGTGTGTGTGTGTGTGTGTGTGTGTGTGCTTCGGCCATCTGTGCCCCCCCCCCCTCCCCCGGCCGTGTACAAGTTTTGTAACCTATGCCAGAAGTTACGGAGAAGTTCCTCAGCAACGAAATGGGTCGGATAATGGATTGAGTGGTGTGAGAAGAGGTCTTTTCTCTCTCTCTCTGTTTCTTTCTCTTTCTTCCTTCTTCTTTCTTTCTTTCTTTCTTTCTCTCTCTCTCTCTCTCTCTCTCTCTTCTCCTCTCTCCTTTTCTCTCTCTTTCTCTCTCTCTCTCTTTCTTTCTCTCTCTCTATCTCTCTCTCTTTCTCTCAGTCTCCCGTTCCCCTTCCCTCTTCCCGCCTTTCCGTTCTCTCTCTTACTTTCTATTTCTCTATTCCCCTTTCTCTTTTTCTCTCTGTCTGTTTCTCTATTTTATTTTGTACCTAATACTTATTTTACATACATACACATACATCTACAAACATACTCACATCCACACACACAAACACACACACACACACACACACACCACACACCCAACACCCATACCACATACCTACACCCCCACCACACCCACCCATCCCCCCACACCTACACCCCCCCCCACACTTACACCCATCCCCCCCCCACACACCCCAACCTCCCCCCATCCCCTCCCCTACACACACACACTTACACTCCCAATACCCCCCTCCACATACGTGCTCCACTCTACAACCCAAAACGTACACCTCCCTTAGCACACACACCCCTTAATCCGAGCCCAAAGCATCTTACCTGTTAATCTTACCTGTTAATTGCGCCGTACTCCCTGCGTGTATTGCCAAAGGCCCGGCTCCTTGGCTATCCACTTTGGGACCGTCACACCTGTTGCTCTCTAATCCGTCCGTATTGTCAGCAAAGACACTGGAATACGGAATTTGCATTTTGGGTTATACGGAATCTGTATTCGGATTTGGGACTTGGATAGGTAATCTATATTTTCTTTAGGAAGATATAGATTACCTATCCATATTTTCTTTGAGGATTTGTTATTATTTATTTATTTATTTATTTGATTATTTATTTTATCTATTTTTTTTCTTTTGCAAAGGAGACACCGATGCTTAATCTGTATTTTTACTAAGGATACATGGATACCTTTTAGCAAGGAAGCATGGATACAAAAATCCATATTTTCACAAAAGACATGCATGAAGAAACGATATTTTTAATTGACACGTGGATACAAAAATCCATATTTTCACTCGTATATTTTTGGGATATCTATATTTTCACTAAGGACACATATATTTATTTCCACTTAGGATACGTGGATACAAAAATCCTTATTTACACCAAGGACACATGAATAAAAAAATAATAATTTTACAAAGGGAAGAATCTATATTTTCACCAAGGACACATGGATATAAAATCTACATTTTCACTATAAGCACGTGTCTTTTCACCAAGGACACATGGATACAAAAATCCATATTTTCACGGACATGAATGTACCTAGATGGATATTTTCACCAAGGGAGCAGAGTCTACATTTTGTACCAAGGACACACGGATAAAATAAATTCATATTTTCACCAAGGGCACACAAATAGAAATAATCCTTATTTTCACCAAGGACACATAGATACATCATCTATATAATGTATAAAAATCTATATTTTCACCAATGACCCACGGATACACAATCAAGAATTTCATCAGGGACATATGAATGAAATAAATTCTGTATTTTCACAGGACAGATAAAAAAAAAAAAAAAAAAAAAAAAAAAAAAAAAAAAAAAAAAAAAAAACATGGGTACATCATCTACAATTTCACTATAAGCACGTGGATATAGGCCATTAATATACTGATATGACTACGTTCGCAGTATGATTCATCAGCTTGGAAAGATAATGTATTTGAAACTTTGGCTAAATTTGGGTATTTATATGTTTCTCTTTCTATCTTTATGTTTATCTATCTATCTACACATCTAGTTATGTGTAAATAAACATCTATACACATTTGTCTGTCTATTTATCTATCTACCTATGTCTTTGTATCTATCCACCTATCTATCTGGCTTCATAAGATTTCTGTCTGTCTGTCTTCCTGTCTATTTATTACTCATCTACTTATCTTCTTTAGGGCATTTATGTGTATCTATTCTACTGAGAGTCTATGGACATATCTACCTCTCGATTATCTATTGTACTATTCTATCTGATCACCAAATCATCTATTTACCTTCCTATCTATCTACCTGTTAAAATATTTGTTCATCTGTCTATTCTGTCTATCGATCAGTTAATTTGGTTATCTATCAATCTCCTTATTTGTCTACAATACCTGCCTTACCTGTTCATCTATGTACAACACCTTCCTACCTATCTATCTGTCTATCTATCCATCATCTACTGTCAAACTTTGTCTATCCATCCATACATCTATCAACAATCCAAAAATATTATGAACATACTAAAACATTTTGCGTTCGTATCCCCACCTTTCCCTCGTATTTCCCGCCAAAAAAGGCAAAATGGGCAAATCAGTTCTCTTTCCGAGCTTAAATGCATAGCTTAGAGAGGTATTTTGAAGTGGGGGATGAAATAGCCCCCCCCCCCAAAAAAAAAAAAATAGAATAAAAAAAAATGGCAGGGGGTTCTGGGGGCTGCAGGCCGTTGGTGGGGGGCAGCGGGGGGGCAGGGGGCGAAGGCCCTGGAAGCTCCTGGATTTTAGCATTTTTAAAGAGATTAATTCAATGATTTTTGCACGAGAATGTCATACATTTTTATTTAGATAATATTGACATAATAGTTATTTCATTCTAAACACCAGTTACAGGGGTCAGCGTTCTCAACAACGGGGTAACTAAGGAATTGCATTGTTTGTTTGTTTACAAGAAAGTCCTCGACAGCTGAAGAGTAGGGTGGGGGAGGGGAGAAGTAAGGTCCCGCCCCCCTCCATCCTAAAGGGGGGTAGGGGCGGGACAACTATCCCTGCGTCTGTGTAAATGGAGGATGTGAATTACAAGTGACTGATCCTTCATCGTGTTGTACTTTGTGAACTGTCGGGAATTAAAACAGTGTGGTAAGAAAAACGTGGATCGATTTTCCCGCCATTTTGATTTTTCCGCCATTTTTGTTATCATCTTTCTGTTTACTTGGCTTTAGAACTGATTTCTTTTACTTCAAAAAAAAAAAAGTCTAATTTTGTATCTACTTTATGCGCCTTGCTGTATTTATAATTTTCTTCAATCATTGGTAGTGATAGACGAACTTTT
>NW_020868845.1:151306-163806 GCF_003789085.1 Penaeus vannamei
TTAGACGAAAGAAGGTTTAGGAGAAAATACGAAATCCGAGGGTAGGAAAGATTTAAAATTCGTATTAGACGAAAGAATAGAAGAAAAGATTATACAATGTCGAGTCGGAAGAAGTATTGCAATTCCGAGTAAGATGAAGGAACTGACAAGATTTCGGATTAGAAGGAATTGGAATAATGCAAGAGTAGATGGGGGAAATAATATGCTGTAATTCCGATGCTATTCCGAATTCGAGGAAAGAAATGAAATATTAATGAGGAATTTAATTGTTACCTGTTGCAAGAAATAACGATTCCGAAGTAAAGGAAATTAGACCTGCTAATAATTTCGAAATCGGTGTTTTTTTTCTAAAGTTCCGAATTAATAATTAAGAACGTAACAAAATACCCAAAACTAAAAGAAATTAAAATAACCACATCAAATTAACGAAAGGGAGAGTAACTATAAATAATACGTAAATAAAACGAGTAACTCCCAGACTCCGTGTCAGTATTATAGAGTTCAATTTCTGAATTAGAACCAAAATTACAGAACGGAAAGGGAGAGTTCGTATAGCAAGCCAGCGTTCCTTGCAGAGTTACAGATTCATGCGTCTTTCAAAGTTAGACACGAGGCGAATTATGTGCAAGATCAGCTGTGAGATGCTCTAGCTTGTGGCGCCGCGGAGTGAGCAGTACGGACGTAAAGAAAGTTCTAGATTTATCTTTATTTTTGTTGTTATTTTGGTTGTTATCCTTATTATTGTTCTTATTATTATCTTTAATTCAATTCATTATGTCACCAGTGGTGGTGACATGAAATTTCGACATTAAATTTCCAGATTACCTTTGTCTCTCTAACCAGAAATACAGAACCCTCCTCAAGGGACATAAATGTGGCTTTAAATCCCTTGTGTGTGCGTATGAGAATAAGAGTGAGTGTGATCTTAAATAGTGTTTTGTCATATATATATATTCACTCACCCATGCACACACAAGTATGTATGCATGTCCATTGCTTTACCTCTTAATTCATCTCTTCCTGCCACACTAGACATATTATTGTGTTGTCTTTCCCCTTCTGCAAGAACTCTCCCTGCAATTCTTGCTCTTGAATGAATGCAGGAGTGAGTTTGTGAGTGTTAGTGTGTGCATGTGCCTGTGTGTGCACATTTGTGTGTATGAATGTATACACATGTGAGGGAGTGTAGCTACTTCGCTGTTTATGCTCCTGATGATACAGAATATACATCTTTATAATATATATTTATGTTTCAAGAGGTGCTTTTGATATAAATAGGCATAATATTCAAATAATGTACTTTATTTAAAACACTACTTATTTTAACGTATCACAACTTAACACATAGAACATGTACATAAAAACAGGTAAACATACTACATAGGTGAGGACCATCTGTAGTAATCACACAAGACTTTCAATGTCTGAAAACATCTTTAACATTTGTCATTTTCCTCAACTTTCATTAAGTAATAAAATTTCTCAACATATTTTTTACTACATATTTGACATTTTCAGTCCCCATGATTTAAAACAAAATCAATATTCCCTTCTGATTTTCTACCTTTCTCAGCTTGACTGAAGACCCTCTTATTCCTGCAGTACTATATCAAACTAGCAAAACCTAACAATTTCAACCTGTTGAGCCTATGCACTTGGAGCACAATCAACAGTCATCTAGAATTTTCAAACTAAATCATATCAAAATATTTCCCCTTCTGTCTTTGAGAAAGATTTCACAGTTTATACAGTCGAAGTGTGCACTGGTGTATCATACACTCTCCCCTTTGAACACTGGTTACTGGAGTGGGTACCCGAGGGCATCGCAGTTGCAGTCGAGTAATTCCCTTGATGTCTCCTGAAGCTTTATCAAGAACTGCTGTAGTTCACATGATCCAAAGGCCTGGGAGAGAGGGAGATGGCTATTATTAACAGTTCCCATTGTACTCACCAATATCAATCAAATATGATGGTTACAGGTTTAGTCATAAATTCATATGCCATGAAAATAAAAAACTAAAGCCAATAATACCAGTGAATGATAAAAAATAAAGATCATAGTATTGATGATAATGGTGACAGTACTGGTAATAATAATAATAATAATAATAATAATTAATTAATAATAATGATAACAATATCATCATCCAGTGGTCAATAAAATTAGTGCTGCTCATACCTTGTACAGTTGATGTTGCTCTGATGCAATGATGTCTGCCAGTCTAACTGATTCTTTATAGTTTTCTGTTGAGTGTAGAATGTTTTGCAGCAGGGAAGTTACCTGGAAAAGCACCAGATAAGCATGGTTTAAAACAAAGTATTCCTTTTAATATGAATTACATGGCCTATTGTAAATAATATAATATTCAATATTATATATCAAAATGCACATGCAACTTACACATTTTACAATACATTACACATACCTAACATATCCAAGAAACTTATACAAACCAAAATGAAGTAATCAGGGTCACACAACAAATAATCAAGTCATGCAACTGAAGGAAAATACTTAGCCAGCTGGATCCCTACCACTCAAGAATAACAAACACTACCATTATTAGCCTACCTGTGGGATGTAGATTGAGCGTAACACAGACATCTGCTGGGCCCGATCTGGTTCTTGATTGTCAAGTCTCAACTCCCTGCTGCTGCTGGTATCTTTAGCCGAGGTGTCGACATCCTGGTCCTCTAAGCCTGAGTCAACCAGCCATCCCCCCTCGGGGAACAGAAGCACATTGTACAGGCGATCACATGCCGTCTGGAGAAGAAGTATTTTTACAAGTCAGTTCTGATTATTGATTCTTTTTTTTTCTCTCTCTCTCTTTCTTTAAACAATAGTTTACACTTAAAGATTCAAGTTATTGACAAACATAAACCAACAAAACCAAAACCTCCAAGAACAATTGAATCTAAGGACAATTGCTCATTCAAAACTTGTATTTCCCTTAAAAAACTGTGATCACTACTCAAAAACACAAAAAAATCCATGATCTAAAATCCCAGTATACAATAATTATAAACATCCATATTTCTTAAAAATACTCTCTATTATCTTTGGTTTTTAAGAATGCGTAAACAAGTACTGGAAGACAATGCACTCCCACAGAACTTTTAACATTTAACACTAGCTCTGAGGACTGACATGAAAATTACTGACAACTATGGAAAGAGCGGAACATCTCACTTTTGTGATGAGGGACAGGGTGTGTTTCCATCTATCCAACTCCCCGTTGTGCTGCTGCTCTGCCTGCTCGTACGCCACCTGCTGGGAGAAGTTGGAGCCCACTGTTGGCTTCTTTGGTGGCTGGGGCCTCTTCTGGTGATAGTGGTCAAACCAGTCGGTGAAGGAGTCCTGGGCATCCTGAGGTTCCGAGGAAAGAGCAAACAGTCAAAATAAAATGGATTGGTGATATTAATATGAGCATTATTGTAAACACAGTCATTAAGTCTGTGGTGTACAAATACAAAACATAGAGGATAACATTAATAATGGTCCTGTCATTCCATATTGTGCATGTATGGGAGGAAAGCTCCTTGCATTTTAGTCAACATGAATCTAGCCAAAAAATTTACTACCAAAGGAAATTAAGGGGTACTCATACCACTGGTGAGACAGAGGCTAATTTGTTGTTGTTTTTTACCATGAACATGACAGACCCAAACCATCTACCTTTGCTTATTTTGTGTCTGCAGTTACAGCAGTTACTTCAACTCTAAAGACTAAACAAAATTTTTATCCCATCTCTCTTTCATGGTCTTACATGTACTCAGAAAATTGAGACGTCAAGACCTAGACTAATAGTTATCTGTTGTGAGGAACTTGAGGTGCCTTCCTTTATGAATATTGCACACGTACTTCACTCCCTTCAACACATTCACAAACCATCACTATCCACATTCATCCAAGCAATTATAATATCAATGCATGATAAATACATACATTTTCAGGCTTTCTCTAACATTATAAAGCATCATATTTTAAAAAATTGATTGATTTAACCTACCAGGAATGTCCTGATGCAAAGATATTCCCGAACAATATTATCAGACTGGGTTGTTAAGTCTCTGGATCCGGTTTCTGTTTCGTGATGATGACGTTCACCGAGTCACTGGGAATCTGCAGGGAATGGCAGAAAGTATATATCTTAATCATATGAGATTATATTAAATTCCGCTACTATTGTGGCTCCTTGTCATGCCACACACACACACAAAAAAAAAATAAAAAATAAAAAATAAAATAAATAAATAAATAAATAAATAAATAAAAATAAAAATAAAAATAAAATAAAAAATACAATAAATAGATAAATAAACAAAAGGCAATGAAACAGAAAATATAAATAGCTCATAAATATAAAAGACTAAATTGTTAGGAATACAGAAGCAAAACAAAATATTGATTATACAAACAAACTAAAAAGAAAAAATAAACTAACCTTTTTGAACAAAATTTGGGCAGTACCGATTTTTCTGGATATGAGAAGTGTTCGCAAAAGGGCACTGGCTTGACGAAGAGCTTCTACCCTCTGCTTGGGGTCGTAGAGGAGCCAGTCAATGGCACTGATTTTAACTCTGTCGTCTCCTGTTGTCTCTGAGACTACCTCGTTCTCTGGGTCACGACTGCCTGACAATCTGAAATACATTGGCAATTAGAAGATTACTCCTTTATATCATAACAGGCAAGGAAATACCAAACTCTATCATAAAAATTAAATTTCATACATGTTGAATCAGTAACTCTAGTTATGCATAAAAAAGAAAAAGAAAAGAAAAGAAATAATAAAAAATAATAAAAAAACAAAAAGATGCAATATAATAATAATAATAAAATATAAAATAAAACTAATCACAAAGGAAAATGCATATTCCTGATGTCAGTCCATTAAAATCTTGTTTTATCAGGTAAAATTATCATAATCTCTTATCTACGTATCATCAAGTAAAAGAATCAATAACCAAATGTGCTGAAGCATTTTCCAGCAGTAAAGGAAAAAGACAAATGATAAGTAATCTGTTTTGATACATACCTCTCTTTAAGCTTTAAAGAAAACAAACACACACACAAAAAAAGAAATAATAATAATAAAAAAATAAATACTTATCTACCAACACAAACCATCAAACCACATTAAAAACAAATGTATACCTTATGTTGGTCACGACAGTTGAAGTTATGGCACGAGTGTCAAGGCCAACAGTGGCTGCCAGTTGCAAGGCGTGGCGGCGGTGGTGGTCATCCGATATATTGTGGAGGAAGCGTGCGTACCATTCCACCTGCAGCCACACTGGCAGGACAGACGTGTACCAAGCCACTTGCTCCACATCACCTCGTTCAATAGATTCCTTTAACACAAAATAAAATTAATCAATTTGTGCTGCTATAAGTAAAGCCACCTTACTTCAATTGAAAAATATAAATAGTTCATGATTTCTCGGTAAAAGATCTTATATTCATACAAGACTGCAAAAATTGGATATAAATTCTCAAAAAAAAAAAAAAAAAAAAAAAAAAAAAAAAAAATCAATAACTACAATACAGTAGCCACTTTATGCAATCATTGACAATAGAAACAATTCCCCTGAATGACAAGATGAACCAAAGCATCTGCCCCCACCTTAACACAGGCTTCCAATATATCTGTGCACAGGGATTCTTGCTGTTGGGAGATCCTTCCTATTTTCCTGAGGAAGAGGACTACGTGTGTGAGGCAGCGCAGAAGGTGTGGAGCAAGGCCATCGTTCAGCCAGACATGGGCTTCGCGGAGGAGGCTTTCCACGTCGTCAAGAATGATGTACTTCTGCAGGAGGTGATAGGGATTGTTGTGACGCTGCTGCTGAACCTCTGGCCTCTGCTCAACGGCCTCAAACAATGCCTTCATGCTCAACCTGCAAGGATAAATAAGCGTTTAATGTGAACAGTCTACTACTATCATTTTGCTTCATGCATTTACCTTAACTTGTCTCATAAGTAATAGTATCAAGTATCATTAATATCTTTACTTCAGGGAAACTGATGTGAATCTGCCAATAATACAGTGTATAAGTTGATTCAGTAATCCCAACTTTGGTTATCCATGGTCTACCACAGCCCAAAAACAGTAAGTGGAATATTTAAAAAAAATATACAGTTCCCATGGTATTCCCCCAGGATGGCCCTAGCTTAAGCCATTCATATGACTCTTGTTAAAGTTAGACCAAGTATCAACCATATAAATGCAACATGTCTTACATTTGGCACCTCTTTAAGAACCATTTTTCTATCTCTTCATCTTTAGACTGTAATTCAAATCTGTGTCAACCTAATTATGGTCACCCATCTTTCCTGTGAGTCTGTATCCATATGTATGTACATATTTGTTGCTACAGTATTGCAGTGCTCTTTGTCCCCAAGCACAAAAGTAATACTGAGAATTCTTCATAGCCAAAGAGAAGCCCTGAAGGGATTCCTATCGGTGAAAAACAATACTGTACTCTTGTCTGCAACATCAATTTCCTTCTTTCTTCCGCTTCACTCTATGTACCAAAATGACCTAAATCAAACAATCCTTTTGACACTGTCAGAAGGTCCAGAAAAGCCTTCCACAACCATACAATGCCTTCACATCATTTCCTACTATCACTGTAGGCATTGTATTATCGTTACATCAAAATATCATCATAATGTGAATGAAAGGCAGGATACTGAATAAGGACAATACAACTGATGGTAAAGCAAAAACCATAATATCCTATTGATTCTACAGTGTGGCATGACCACATTCACATGTCTGTTACAGTAATGTCAACAATTTTATTCTATGAATTATTTCCATGTTTTGTGTGTACTATATAAACTAAAGCACAAACACTGTAATGTGTACACAAAGATAAAAAGGAAACCATCAAAATAAGAAATTTCATTTCTTTTTGTGGCTGTGTTTTCCTTTTATAAATTAAACTTTTCTACATTCCATGTTGTATACTTTGACCATCCACATGGAATGCAGTCCCTGGGATCATAGGGGCACTACAGTACTCACTTTTCTTCTGGGAAATCTTTGGGGAGAGGGTGCAAAGGTCGTAGGTGTGTAGCTGCCCTTCGAAGCTGCTCCTCAACCCACTGGTCAACCATTGTGCGACTGTATGCCCAGAGGACATCCTGCCATTCATGACACACACCCAAAACTGCTTGTAGGTGACCACAAAGTGCCCCATAAATTGCGCGTTCATACTGAGGCAAACGTTCATCACTAGCTGCTCGCCAGGCTACAGCCTTCCATACATCCCTATAAAAGAAAAATGATAATTTATTTTTGGATACATATTGCATCTTTTGTCTGGAAAAATGTAGAAAGAAAACATATTTTGATAAAAAAAGAGCCCACATGCCCCATACTTGAAGAAACCTTGTACAACACTATCATAACTATTCCTGTTTATATCAATATAATAGTAATATCACATAACACCACTTAACAAGAAAATACAAAAAGTTTTCTTGTATCCCTTAATTCTAATCAAGGGATAATCCTATAAATCACCTGTATGGATTTCCCGAAATTGGGTTGCGCTGGGAGGGATTCAGGGGATTAGGGTCATGGTGGAGCTTCCAACCTTCCAGGGTCGCAGCTCTCCAGTGGTGACCTGCTTTGACACACAGCTCCTCTGCCGCTGCAACCTGACCCGACCTTACGTAGACAAATACACACCTCATCAATCTCATCTCGTCTTCCTGTTGGTAAAGTATGACGATTAGAAAGACTAAATTAACGTATGAGCTCATTAATGGGTCAAGAAATATCACTCCCTATACTAAGGTATAAGAAACACTTATAAAGTTATATATATATAAACATATTCATACATTGTAATAGCTACAACTACCCTACCTAACTGTGTAAAGCAAACTTACGTGGTCGAGGTCATGCAGAGGTTTCCCCTGCCGCACGGGGGCATCTGGGTCTAGAGATGTGACTAATGACCGTGTTCCTCGGAAAGGTATGGACACTCCGCTACTCTCACTCTGAAGCAAGAGAAATATCAATATGATAATTTTTTTTCTTTTAGTGGGTTAAGGGTTTTTTAAAAAGTCTATCCTGAATAAAAGAACTCTCTTTTGGCTTCAGTAGATATCAAAACTTCTTATAAAAGCAGAAGAAAAAATAAAAAGTATAAAAATAATTACATATATATGACAAAGGATCTGACTGTTTAGATATATATAAATGCATCTCCATTTAAACTTCAAGCATAATTTAAAAGAGGATGAAGAAGAAGAAGAAAATGAAGGAGGAGTTGAGAAGCATGAGAAGGAAGAAGAAGAGGAAGAAGAAAGGAGAAGGGGGGAGGAGGAAGAAGAGGAGCAGGAGAAGGAGAAGAAAGAGATGGGGTGAGGAGAAGAGGAAGAGAGGAGAAGGAAAGAAGAAGAAAGGAGAGAGAGGAGAAGGAGGAGGAGGAGGAGGAGGAGGAGGAGGAGAGGAAGAGGAGGAGGCAAAGGAGAAGAGAAGAAGAAGAAGGAGGAGGAGAAAAAGGAGAAGGAGAAGGAGAAGAGGAGAGGAGGAGAAGAGAATGAGAGAAAAGGAGAAGGAGAAAGAGAATAAGGAGGAAGAGGGAGGAATAAGGAGAGGAGGAGAAGGAGGAGAAGGAGAAGAGAATAAGGAGGAGGAGGAGAGGAGGAGGAGGAGAAGAAGAGAAGGAGAAGAAAGAAGAAAGAAGAAGGAGAAGAAAGAAGAAAGAAGAAAAATGGAGAAGAAAGAAGAAAGAAGAAGGAGAAGGAGAAAGAAAATAAGGAGGAGGAGGAAGAGGAGAATGAGAATAAAGAGGAGGAGAAGAAGAAAGAAGAAGAAAGAAGAAGAAAGAAGAAGAAAGAAGAAGAAAGAGAGGGAGAGAGGAGAAAGAGAATAGGAGAGGAGAAGGAGAAAGAGAATATGGAGAAGGAGAAAGAGAATAAGGAGAAGGAGGAGGAGGAGGAGGAGAAAAATCAAAAAAGAAAAATCAACTGTAATTACCCCATACCCACAAAACCGTACCAAATCACCCTTAAAACAAATCTATACTTATGACACATACCTTCAGTGTTTTTAGAGTGTTTTCCCAACCGATGTGGGTATCGTCAAAATATTCGACCCTGTCATAAAACTTCCGGTCAAAGTCATCAGCTGCGTTCTTCTCCAGCCAGTCAATCACAATCTGGGCCTAAGGGGGGCGATAAAATCAGAAAAGCATTAAACCCAAGTTTAGGGTTATGTGTGTGTCCTGGACTGGGGGAAAAATGAGACAAAATTCTGTGATAAACCAAAGAAAACATTAACAAGTCCTTTGGCCCATGTAACACACATTGGCTAAATGAGTAAGACAATACATATAATGCACATCTATTGTAATTTAAAAATTGCATATTAGCTGATCATATTTTTCCTTTTAGTTCATATTACAAAGGACCTACATGCAAATGACCTCAAGGTTATTGTAACTTAAACAAGGAACAAATTCAGTAGGATAAAAATTTAGATAAAAATATTGATTATCTGTAATAAAAGTAAGGGAAGAAAAAGCATATGGATCTATCTATCAATAAGAAAAAGAAAAACATTGCCATGACTTCTTTTAATTTATTCTGTTCCTACTACCTTAAAATAAAATATCAAAACCATCAAAGATATACAGATAATTACCACTCTGATAGTTCTGTTGGTGTCATAGAGACGGGAGACGACTGTCAAATCTGTGGTGGGTTCTTCTCCTGACATTGGGGAATCTCTGTTATTCTCCTCCTCTCCCATCCTCTCCATGTACAGTGATCCCAGGAGTCGCCACGTGTTTCGTTCACTAAGAAGCTGCTGGTATACCTGTAATGTTTTTAATGTGTAAGTTATAAACAGATTATCCAAAAGCTCTTTCTTGTGTCACATTCCCTGAATATTACTTTAGACAAGACTAACGATAATGTCTGAAAACAGACCTGCTTTTAGTGACAATAAAATATTTTGTTTCAGTTTCCTGTTTTAAGGACCAGCTTTACATTTGAGAAAAAACATGTAACAGAGGCCACTCTTGCCAGACTAGTTGAAGAGATCTATTTACTATTTACTAAAGGGAAACACAAGGACTTTTTCTGCAGCAAGGACATGAAGAATGCCCCCCAAAAAAAAAGGGAACATCTGACCTGCTGTGTGCGTGTGAAATTAGCATGGTGTCTGGGTGCTTTGCGGAGGAGCTTGGCCAGACTCTCCACTTGCTGTGCAAACACCCTGGTACTGCTCCAGCTCCTGCCAAACTTGTGACTCGGATGGGTTGGCCACCATAATGTTTATGAACTCTGAGAACAGAACCTGTAAGGCGGAATAAAACTAATAAATTTTTTTTTTTTCAAAATATCTATTATCTGGAAGAAGAAGAAGAAAAAAAATCTTTCTTTTCTTTTCTTTTTAATCTTAATCTTTCAATTCAAAGCCATAAGCTATACATAAATTATTCCTCTTTGGCTGCCAATTCAACCAGAAATTAAAAGAACAAATACTGAAGATTGTAAAATGAGATATAATTAGATAATAATGGTACGCTTTTAAAAAATAAATACATCCATATAACCAGAGCAACATACAAATAATCAAAATAAAACTAAGACCACCATATCGGACCTGAGTAGCTCGGACACCAGGATCATCGTCAGCCAGGAGGGCAGCACTTGTCATGTCCAAGGTAGCATCTCCGAGTAGTGTCGCATGTATTGGAGGTGCCGTTACCTCCTCCATTATCATGCTGGGGCTGTCAATCATGCTCATGCCTAAGAGAAACAGGGGTACCATTAGTTTAGCCTAATTCTTGGCCCCTGTAATGGCAGATGGATCAATTTACAAAGGCTTCGTTGTCTCCGTACTTGAATCTATCTCATGAAACTGTTTTTTTTTTTTGTGTGTGTTTTTTTAAATGCAAGTTATTCATGACAAGAGGTTTGAAATGATGTTTACAAAAGATAGGGCAAAAGCAAGCTACTAAACATCACAAAGATTATTACCAATGTGAGATGCATGGACTGCCGGTGCGGAGAAGGAAGGTTCCTCTCCTACCATTGATATGACATCCAGTCCAACCTTGCTTCCTGAAGTGAAAAAATGTGTTGTGATCATATATCACTTAGGTAATTGCACTTACAAAACGAATTTATACAATGATCTATGATATTTCATCATATGGCACACTTTTCAATGTCCTATCTACATGTTATCGATGTTCCTTGATTACCGGCATTCTTTGGTAATATCCTAAAAGTGAAAACTCATCCAAAAAATCTATTTCTTTAATAACTTCTTTTAAAAATCATGGATTTTAACCCCTTTTCCCCTTATACTTTAGACTATAAACAAGGTATTGCATGTATTACCCAGATATTGTACCGGCTGCACAAGTAAGGAGGCATGCAAGCAAGAAGATAAGCTGTATTTTATCCTTTTACAAACAATTTACCTGTTGGGTGGGGTCTTCGGGAGGCTCTTGGGGTTCTCATTACCCCGCCTCCAGGTGAGCCGAGAGCAGCATCGAGCCTGGCCAAAGAATCCTCCAGCAGAGCATTCTGTACCCCAGACATGGTTCTGGTTTATTAAGATGAACCTGCAAGAAGAGATTTTCCTTACACTTTGGAGCACTGAAGAGGTTCGTAAGAAAACTTTATAGATACAGAAAAGTGTGTGCTTTTATATCTGAGGTCATAATTATCATAAAAATGAATTAAGAAAAGATGACTGATTATCATATAGTTAAAATATCTATGCTGTGAAATATTTACAAAACTTGCACAGTAAAACATTCATTTTGACATCTTTTACGAACAATAGGTCTCTCAAACCATAATTTGGACTTGCTCTCTGCGCAGCACTTGTTGTGACCTCTTTTCTTTATTTCTGACGTTATTTTTTGCCTACACAAAATATTTCATGTATAATTGAGTGTATTTTTTTCTCTTTTATCTTAATCATATTCATTACATATTCCTCTCAGTGTATAGCAAAGTGTAACAAAACTTTCTAATTATCAACATGGGCACAGTTGGAAAAAAATATTGTTTTTCACGGACATGTCATAGCTAGCAACAACAATGTATGGGCAGTGACCTACAAGCAAAGGACATTTATAGTGTGAACAACAGCGTTAGTTTTTCATCAAAGTATTAGACCTGCAAGCAGCGAACTACAGGCAGCAAGCGGCGAGCAACAAGAGGTTTTGTCAATCTTTTTATGCATGGCGATTCCAATTTATCTGTTTGTCTCTTCTGAACGGAACAATGCGACTGTAAATAATTTTGAGATAATCACCTGATGAATGAGTAGTAATATAAAGAAAATGAAACCAGAAATGAAAAGCTGCCCAAATATTGAAGAATGCAGTTGTAACACATATCTGCTGTAGAAGACTCTTAACATCGATGTTCTGAAGTGACTTAACAATGAAGATTGTTATTCATGCCTGCTTTTAAACATACATAGACTTTGTTTTGTTTTTGTTGTGTTAATTAT
>NW_020868845.1:176306-177412 GCF_003789085.1 Penaeus vannamei
CTTTCCTTCCTTTCCTACACTTTTCTTAATCCTCCTCCTCCTTCTCTCCTTCTCTCTCTCCCTCTTTTTTAATCCCTCTCTCTCCTCTCTCTCCTTCCTCTCTTCTTCTCCTCTCACTTTTCTTAATCTCTCTCTCTCTTTCTCCTTTCTTAATCCTCCTCTCTATATATATGGAGAGATAGATAGATAGATAGATATTTGTATGATTTCATTATTGTCATAATAATCGACAATAGAACTAATAATGATATTATCATTATTATTGTTATTATAATGAGGGAGGGAGGGAGGGAGGAGGCTTCGTCAACCATCTTGTGGTACTCTCGTCTCAGGGACTCACAAGGGAAGAACACAGGGACTCACAAGGGAATAACACTGGGGTCACAAGGGGAACACAGGGACTCACAAGGGAAGGGGTCACAAGGGAAGAAAACAGGCTTCGTCAAACCTGAGGGAGGGAGGGAGGGAGGGAGGGACCTCTCGGAAGGCACGCATCAATCCGTGATGGACTGCAATTTATGCATGACCCTCTTGAACTGACCTAGCTTCTCCTCTTGGAGTCTGGACAGTTCTTGTAGATCATGCATAATTGCATGCAATTCCCTTCGCAGGGAATCGAAGTCCTACGGAGTGACTTCCTGGGTCTCCTTCTCGGGCTCTAGGGTGACTTCCTGGGTCTCCTTCTCGGGCTCTAGGGTGACTTCCTGGGTTCTCGGGCTCTAGGGTGACTTCCTGGGTCTCCTTCTCGGCTCTAGGGTGACTTCCTGGGTCTCCTTCTCGGGCTCTAGGGACTTCCTGGGTCTCCTTCTCTAGGGTGACTTCCTGGTCTCCTTCTCGGGCTCTAGGGTGACTTCCTGGGTCTCCTTCTCGGGCTCTAGGGTGACTTCCTGGTCTCCTTCTCGGGCTCTAGGGTGACTTCCTGGGTCTCCTTCTCGGGCTCTAGGGTGACTTCCTGGGTCTCCTTCTCGGGCTCTAGGGTGACTTCCTGGGTCTCCTTCTCGGGCTCTAGGTGACTTCCTGGGTCTCCTTCTCGGGCTCTAGGTGACTTCCTGGGTCTCTTCTCGGGCTCTAGGGTGACTTCCTGGGTCTCCTTCTCGGGCTCAGGC
>NW_020868845.1:182512-207512 GCF_003789085.1 Penaeus vannamei
TTTGTGTTTTAAGATTCTCGTTTTATCCCTGAGCCCTAATTTCAGTTTTGTAGTGAATTAACTTATTTCGCGGTGTCAGTGACATGACACGTCATTTTCTGCCAAGTCATTTTTTAAAAGTTTTATTTTAACTCTTCTGTCATTAGTTTTAAATACTTATTTTGTCGTTTTATATTATTCCCTTGTATTTTTATTTATTACTGGAGTCTTTCTTGTCTTTATGTATGTTTTAGTTTGATTTTTATTGATGTACGTATATTTTTCTTATTTGGTATTCTTATGGTGTTTTAGTTTGTTTTTATGTGTATATTTTAGTATCTTATGTTTTATCATGTATTCTGATTAAATTGGATTTTATTTGTAATTTTTTTCTGGAAATGATTCGTTTTTTTGTGACGTCACTAGTCTATGACTGCCCGCGCCCCATGACAATAAACAGTGTCAACTGGAATTCTGTGTGTTTTGGATTACCCTCTTCTCTGCTGAACATCACCAAAGGTTGTACCAGCCCATTCCTGTTACTTGCCTAGGTTTTATTTATGCTGGACGTTAATGTTTGTGAATCAATAAGGCATTGGTTACTTAAATATTACGTTTCCCAAGTATACCAGTATTCAGTAGCTGTCATGTTGTCACGTTTCACATGTTTTTCATTGCTGAGCCTCTTCTAGGAAGTATTCCATTCACTGCTAAGTTCATTTGATTTTATTTATCTCTTTTGATGAAGGTTTCAGTGAGTTTTATGTTGTTTTAATCCAATGCCCATTATTTTATTGTATTTTACTTCTTTTACGTGTCCTTTATCTGTGTTTTACGTCTTTCACTTTGTTTTTACTGTTTTATTTGCTTTACTTCTGTTTTTAGTCTTTCATTTCTTACTGAATCTTTTCTTTTACGATTTCAGTTACGTTTTAGTATTATTTTTAACTAATACTTACCTGTTTTCGTTTTATTTCTGCTTTATTCAATCTCTTTTATGATTTCAGTTAAGTTTTAGTCTTGCTTTTAACTATTACTTACCTGCATTCGTATTTTAGACCTGTTTTATTCCTGCTTTTACTCGTTCTTGCTGCTTTTACTTGCCTTACTCGTGTTTTACTTAGTTATTTTCGACTCCCTCTACTTCTACTTCTACTGCTACTCCCTCTGCTTCTACTTCTACTGCTACCCTCTGCTTCTACTTCTACTGCTGCTTCTACTTCTACTGCTACTCCCTCTGCTTCTACTACTATTGCCTCTTCGCCTGTGACTGCTTCTGTTTGTACTTCGCTATCCCCTTTCTCTGTCTATTTTATGGTATATGTATGGAAAGGACTCTTATTGTTTTAAAAAGCACTGCCCGTTTAATAGCATATGTGGAAGCAATAGTCAATCTATTTCCACATAATCTGGAAGTTTATCCATTGCTTTCTTTTAGCTTCCAGTCTTCGTTTGTTTGTTTTCTTCTCGAGGAGTGAACGGGACCCTTTTGTTCCTTCCTACTTGGTCTCTAAGCCTCTCCTGCCTCACAGGAGTGTTTTCGGGCTCCTCCTTCACAGACNTCTACTCGAGGAGTGAACGGGACCCCTTTGTTCCTTCCTACTTGGTCTCTAAGCCTCTCCTGCCTCACAGGAGTGTTTCGGGCTCCTCCTTCACAGATGACATCTGGCCATAAGCTGGATGTGTTACAGTACTAAGAAATTTTGGTGGCAGCTGGTGGGAAAGTGCTTTTAGTAATCTTTCGGAGTCTTTTCTTGTGTCAAGAATATTACTAGTTTGTCTCGTTTGCATGTATAACTGTATAACTGTGAGAGCCACATTCTTTTTGCCGTCCGTGTTCCTTATCTTGCACGGTTCCAAAATCGTTGTCTTGTGCAAGAGCAGTACTTTCTTTCCCTGGCACAGCCTTTGTCGTTGCAGAGCAGAGATGTTTGCTGTTTGTTTAATTAGCCTTTGTGGCTCTTGTCAGTAGAGGGAACTGATATCTTTCGTGTATAAAAAGTTATCGATTAATAACCTTTCAGCTATGTTGACCTGTTGTTGCTGTGTGCTTAGGAAGCTGAAGGAACTTTCAACTCTGTTGTAATACTATTTTGTGTATGTGTATAGCTTGCAACTGTGTTGCAGTAGTGCGCTCGTACCGAACTAAGTGAAATTATTACTAGGTACACTGTTTAGCTAAATTACTTTCTCGCTGTGACTTATTCCTCTCCAGATATGAATGGAAGTGCACGAGTGATGGGGGATGACGTCAGCATCTATACCTTCATTTTTCAGAAGATCGAGGCCCTGTCAGCAGATTTTCGGGAAGTGAAGGATCAAATTCAACAGCTTCAACTAACAGTTGCCTGGCATATTTCACGGCATAAATCCAAGGTTTTGGAGTCAGATGCTGAATCTCTGGGAGATGGGTCCAGCAGCTGTTCACAATTGTCGACCAGCCATGAGGACGAAGTGACTGTTTTGCATCACCAGCTGCTGCAGAAAGACCGTGAGTTAGAGGAGCTGAAACAAATGATTTACGAGAAGGAAGCTGCACCACCATCGGATTCGCAGCAGTTCAGCCACAGAACTTGTAGTCCGGCAAGGGTTCCACCATTGCTTTGTCCACTGCAGCCACTTCCCAGGAGCTTATTCATGACCCATGCATTCTCCACATCACTAAGGCAGTGTAGTGAACAACCGGGCCATGCTCCTCTGCAACAGGACACCTCGCACGAGAGACCAGCTTTACTTGTGCCCAAAGACGAGGATCAACCTGTTCAACATTATCCTGAACGACCATCTCGAGCAAGAGACTTCTACGCCAGTTCTGCAATAGAAAAGTCACCCCTACGAACTGCTCCAGTGCATCGTCGATGGTGTGCGCACCACAGGAGCATTACCCACAACACTTCTGAGTGCGAGCAACAGCAGCCCATTCGAAGAAAGTCCAGAAGCAGCTTAGGCGCGTATGTGTTTTAATTGCCGCAGACCAGGACACCTCGCCTGGGAGTGTCCCTTTCCAGTTAGCCAGTATGGCAGAGCTCCCAGCCCCACTGGCAAAGATGCAGCAGGGAGTAACGGCTTTTGGTATAAGGCCAAAGGCACCAATTTCATCCCTTGCAGTAGTGAATGCTGCAGGATCGTCAGAACGACACCCAGCAGCACCCAGAGATGATTCGCCTGCCGTCCCAGGACGTAACCCTAAGCACCAAACAGGAGCTGCTGTGCATCTTGCTCATCTGACGAAGATTCCTCCACGGACAGGATGCTTCTTGGATGGCTGTATCGCTCGAGCAGGTCCCGCAGACGGTGTTGTCGTGCTAACGCCTGTAACAGCTCGAACACTCACTCTGCTGCCTTCTATTCTGACAGCCAAGGATCGTCGTTGCTCTGTGTGGGCAATTAACACGTCTTCAAGGACCCTGACACTCCATGGTGGGACGCGATTAGGCACCGTGGCACCAGTGGAGGCAACTTGCTGTACTGACCCAAGCCAGGTAGTCTTTGCCAGGTCGGACAAATGCCCTGTCAAATCCGACTACCGAATGACTGAGCATCGGGAGGATACGATATCCTTTGCTCAGACACATCCACTCATAACAGACTTTCTTAACGACAGCCAGGACGATTGATGACGTCGCCAGGACCAGGAGCAGTACGAGTTCTGTCGAGGCCGATGTCCTGGCTATCAACAATGATGCATTTGGTGACTTCGAGCGTGAGGATGACGGTTTCATCTGGGATGATTACAGAGACGCTCCATGTTGGTCCGAGGATTTTGGTGATGCTGAGGTCGAACATGCTGAACTTCCGCCCTCAATCGCCATCGCCGTCTGTGAAGCCGCTGACATGCTGATCAGGAGTGTTTTGTAACCATGATATTTGTCTGTTTGTCCTTATTAATATTGCTCAAATCTTATTGTCCAGATGTTGGGTGATTGTGATGTGGCCGAGCACACTAAGCTTCCGTCCTAAGTCACAATCGCCGTGTATGGAGCTGCCGAGATCCAGTAGTATTCTTATTGGTTTATTTCTGTGAATATATAACTTTGTCTTGTGTGCTCCAGTTGGTTACGACTGACACGTCTCAGCTGGGCGCACACCCACCTTTGTAAAGGCAAGTAACAGGGCTCAGGCCTACCCTTTGGTTTTGTTTCAGATCCTGTCTCCGCTGACCACTCCGACCCAAGGCATGGGAGGATTGTGGAGTGTGGTCTGCAGTCCAGAGGAGAGGCGACACACTCCAGTTACACGCATTTTTGTTAAAATTTTCTTTCTATCATTAGTTTTTAATACTTATTTTGTCGTTTTATATCATTCCCTTGTATTTTTATTTATTACTGGAGTCCTTTTTGTCTTTATGTATGTTTTAGTTTGATTTTTATTGATGTACGTATATTTTCTTATTTGTATTCTTATGGTGTTTTAGTTTGTTTTTATGTGTATATTTTAGTATCTTATGTTTTATCATGTATTCTGATTGAATTGGATTTTATTTGTAATTTTTTTCTGGAAATGATTCGTTTTTTGTGACGTCACGAGTCTATGACTGCCCGCGCCCCATGACAATAAACAGTGTCAACTGGAATTCTGTGTGTTTTGGATTACCCTCTTCTCTGCTGAACATCACCAAAGGTTGTACCAGCCCATTCCTGTTACTTGCCTAGGTTTTATTTATGCTGGACGTTAATGTTTGTGAATCAATAAGGCATTGGTTACTTAAATATTACGTTTCCCAAGTATACCAGTATTCAGTAGCTGTCATGTTGTCACGTTTCACATGTTTTTCATTGCTGAGCCTCTTCAAGGAAGTATTCCATTCACTGCTAAGTTCATTTGATTTTATTTATCTCTTTTGATGAAGGTTTCAGTGAGTTTTATGTTGTTTTAATCCAATGCCCATTATTTTATTGTATTTTACTTCTTTTACGTGTCCTTTATCTGTGTTTTACGTCTTTCACTCTGCTTTTACTGTTTTATTGCTTTTACTTCTGTTTTTAGTCTTTCATTTCTTACTGAATTTTTTTCTTTTACGATTTCAGTTACGTTTTAGTATTATTTTTAACTAATACTTACCTGTTTTCGTTTTATTTCTGCTTTTATCAATTCTTTTATGATTTCAGTTAAGTTTTAGTCTTGCTTTTAACTATTACTTACCGCATTCGTATTTTAGACCTGTTTTATTCCTGCTTTTACTCGTTCTTGCTGCTTTTACTTGCCTTACTCGTGTTTTACTTAGTTATTTTCGTGCTACTCCCTCTGCTTCTACTTCTACTGCTACTCCCTCTGCTTCTACTACTGCTACTACTACTGCTACTCCCTCTGCTTCTACTTCTACTGCTACTCCCTCTGCTTCTACTTCTACTGCTACTCCCTCTGCTTCTACTTCTACTGCTACTCCCTCTGCTTCTACTACTATTGCCTCTTCGCATGTGACTGCTTCTGTTTGTACTTCGCTATCCTCTTTCTTTGTCTTTTTTATGGTATATGTATGGAAAGGACTCTTATTGTTTTAAAAGCACTGCCCGTTTAATAGCAT
Organism: Penaeus vannamei; assembly: GCF_003789085.1. Lineage (NCBI taxonomy): Eukaryota > Metazoa > Arthropoda > Malacostraca > Decapoda > Penaeidae > Penaeus > Penaeus vannamei. The sequence goes on from NW_020868845.1 coordinate 188,016, forward strand.
ATGTGGAAGCAATAGTCAATCTATTTCCACATAATCTGGAAGTTTATCCATTGCTTTCTTTTAGCTTCCAGTCTTTGTTTGTTTTCTTCTCGAGGAGTGAACGGGACCCCTTTGTTCCTTCCTACTTGGTCTCTAAGCCTCTCCTGCCTCACAGGAGTGTTTCGGGCTCCTCCTTCACAGATGACATCTGGCCATAAGCTGGATGTGAACCTTACAATAGATAGATATATACAGAGACAGAAGGGGAGGAGGGGTTAGAGGAGAGAGAGAGAGAGCGTTTATATTAGCCACATCTGTAATCCCTTAGCAATGCGTCCCTAAGGCTATGATGGGCGCCAGAACAACACAGCAGCCAGCAAGACCAACAGCAAAATGGCACAACTAAGGAATTTTGTCCATGTTATCGGTATTGAGTCCATGTCATAGTGGTCTGGCCTAATGACTGCTTAAGCCTTCTTCAAATGTCAATTTCAAGGCATCCGTTATTTAGGCGATTGTTAAATTAATGACTCAACAAATATCATTTTCTACTGCATATCACTGCCTTCGATTTCTTTCGTCTTTTGCTATTATCCTTATCACAGAAAACAGAAATGGAATTCTCAAAGCAAAAAGCATAAATCCACATCTCTTCCCCACGCAGTTATTACCCTATTAACATCTAATTTCTTTATTGCTAAACATTGATAATTGAGATGCGAAATGCAACACACATTTTTCATTCACTGTTGGCCATTCATAGCAGCTTTAATACACTTCTAAAATTAGTACGAAACAAAAAGGATAGAAAATATGGAAAGAATCATTTATTTGTTGGTTTCAACTTATGAAATTAACTTGTGCATTTCCATATGAAATCTGTAGTCAAAACCAAAACATGAAGCATATGCATTGTATGCATCTAGATGAGTCATGGAATGAAGCTGAACATTTCGTGTGCATTTGATATCATCCATTTGATTTATCTATTTAACTTTATTTATTTATCTCTCGCTGTTATCAATATTTTACATACACCACCAGAATGAATATTGGGATTTTCAGGAAGCAAAGTCTCTGTTTGCAGAAATCGAGAGTAAACACAGAATAGCCACAGGCAGAAATAGAAAGAGCTAACATAGATACAGTTTGAACATTCGAACAGAAAACTTTGTGATGGGATACAAGATAAAAATTGAATGTTAAATGAATATTGTCTTACATGGGTGGCAGTGGTGGATTATACTCTGTGCTCATAGGCGAAATGTTTTTTTTTTTTTTTTTTTTAACCAAAAGCAATATGTACAATGTTGTAATTAGGAACCCCGACGTCTTTTCATTGATTTAATTGGTTTCACTGTCTCAATATAGTATGGCTTTTGTTTCTCTTTTCTATTTTTACTAAGAAAACATTGGACCTCACCATAAGATGTATCTCTATGTAATGAAATAGGCTAATAGAAAATACATAAATGGATATCTATATCTATCTATCTATCTATCTATCTATCTATCTATCTATCTATCTATATATATATCCATCTCTCTCTCTCTCTCTCATTTAATGCTCTTTCGCTGCCCTCTTGCCTCGTCTCTTTCTTCCTCTTTGAACTTCTCCTCCTTCGCTTTCCTCGCCTTCGGCTGGGAACAAGGTCGAGGCTCCTAACTGCCCCCGACAAGGTCTCCGTTTTCCCGCCTCATCGGATTATCATCTCGACCTGCAACAGACAGACACAGAAATGTAGAGTTGCAGACACCCCCATATACAGACCATCAGGCATAGTCAAGAAGACACTCAACAGATATACAGACACCACAGACAGAGAGAAGCAGACATCGCAGACACAGACATACAGACACTCCAAACACCATCAGCCGCACACAAGTAGACACCCACAGACACACATCCCAAGACAAAGACTTGTAGGCACACCCCCGAGACGCAGACACGTGGGAAGACTTACTGAATCATACACAAACATAGCGTACTTCAATGACATCAAAAGGTGATACGTGTTTAGACTTGAGGCTATTTTGAGATTCATGCAAAATGACAGGGGAAGAGACAGCAAAAGAAACTATAATATGGCTTATTGTATATCATTCAGTTTTCTTACATTCACCTTCAAAAACTAAAACTGTAAAACTCTCCTCCAGACTTCTTTTATGGAGAGAAAAAGAGGGGGGAGAGGGAGGAGGGAGGAGGGGAGAGAAAGAAAGAGAGGGAGGGAAAGAGAAAGTTTTTAAGAGGTTTTGTAAAACCTGCTGAAAAGGTGGAGCGGGTCGGAACGCGGATATGTTGCAATGCAATAATATGTCAAGGAGATGAATACAACTGAGAGAGAAGGAGAAATATCAGAGAAAGACAGGTAGGATGGGAAGATATTGAAAGAGAGAATGTTCAATACACACCAAATGAACACAAAGTCGGTTGATATTCCAGTGCAAGATCGTGAAAGTAACCCACTGATTATTAGTTAGAAATGTCTTTTCAAACTCAATACCTTTAAAGTCTAAGTAAAAAAAATATGATTCCATTAATAAAAGCTAGAGAGACAGAGAGAGCAAGGGTGCGAGAGAGAATGAACCAACTTCGAGAATTAATATGGAAACGCGCAACAACTGTTGTGTTAAAATAAGCTTTGCCAGAAAACCCAGGGTTGCTTGGTGAAATGCCTGCTTCTCAACTTCCCCTTTGTTGCAGAGGGAAGAATGCAGTCTGTTGTTAGTTCGCGTTTTAGTTGATCACCATTAGCATATATGGCAACATTCAGTGCATAAGGAAATACAGAATATGAAATATAAACCTTAATCATGATATTTAAATGTCGAGAAGCATTTTCCGAAAAAAAATATATATATTTTAATAATTTGGCGATTTTAGTCTTTTCCCTTTGTAACACTACAATATCTGACTATAAATAACGGGTAGGTAAAAATGCACATTCGACACTTCCCTCATTAAGAGATTCATTATCGCTAGAAGAAAAATACAAACCACACACACACATATATATGTTTCCTATTTTGGCATATATTCATAATTGCCATATATTCATAAATTTCATAGACTCAGAAGGATTTATGGTCCTAGGAAAATTGTTTTTAAATGAACATTGTGTAATGTGTCCTTATTTACTTATTCTTGTAATCTATTCTTCCACATTCTTTACGTCTGAGATTGTTTTTCTTTCTAGTGGATGATCCTCGACGCAGCTTCATAATTTCCTTGTCTTTGTTGACGCTGTATTATCAACTTAAAAACTCTCTTTCGCAACTTTTAATAACGAGAAATTAACAAAGGCAAATAGAAAGACAGAGAAACCAAAACAAAGAGCAAAAACATTAGGTAAAAGATAAAGCTTTGGGTCAAAAGCCCTGAGGTGCTCTCGTCACCGTGGTAAACATTGCCTTTTTATCTTTACTTGACTGACGTGAATAGCAGATAGAAAAGCTAATACCAAGTGCTCATATAATACCTAAAAGAGAAGAGAGGAGAGAGAGAGAAAGACACAGAGAGAGAGATAGAGAAGGAGAGAGACAGAGAGAGAGAGACAAAGAGATAGAGAGAGAAAAGACAGACAGAGAAAGAGAAAGACAGACAGAGAGAGAGAGAGAAAATCAGATTTTTTTCCAACTGCTTCCATTCCGGAATCCTTCACACACGGCTCTCTCGGACTCCTGTACTCCTGTCCCGAAGGAGAAAGAAGAAAGAAAGAAAGGAAAACGGAATGGAATCAGGAAAAAGAGAAAATGGAAAAAACAGAAAAGACAGGAAAAAGAAAGTGAAAAAAATATAGAGAGAGAAAGCAAGAAAATGAACAAAAGGAAACTGGGTTATAAGTGTTGGAAGGAAAAGAATATAAGAGAAGTTACAAAGAAAGAGGAATAAGGAAGGAAAACGGATGACAAAAACTTGGAGAAGAAAAAAAGGAAAACAAGAAAAAGGTGAAGAATGCGAAGAATAGGAAAATAGGAAGAATGCCAGGAAAAAAAGACAAATAAAACAGGAAAAGGGAGAGAAGACATAAAATCGAAAACAAGAAAAGAGAAACGAATACGGAAAATGGAGATAGTGAGGAAAATAGAGGAAATTAAAAAATCATAAAGGCCTATGCAAGAAGCGAAAGAAAAACAGGTGACATGGAGTGCCAAGAAAGAATAGAAAATGGAATAGGGAAAACGAAAAGAGCGATGAAAATAAAGGAAAATAAAAAAAAGCTAAAGAGCGTTTGAAAGAAGCGAATGAAAAGAGAGCGAGGTGACATGAAGTGACATGACGAAGGGAATGACACGGCAGAAATTTCTCCTTTTCTGTTCATTAGCATATTTATGGTCTTACGTATTCAGACAGACAGCCAAAGGGTTTATTTTTTAATCAAATTCTGATATCAATCATATTGAGACATGCACACACAAACATGCATACAGAATTCTGTATGTGTGTGTGTGTGTGTGTGTGTGTGTGTGTGTGTGTGTGTGTGTCACAACCACATCAATATCACACATATCGCGATTACATCAATTTCACTCATATATCGCAACCACATCAATATCTCACTCACACATTGCAACCATATCAATATCTCACTCACACATTGATCAATATCACATATCACAACCTCATCAATATCACACTCACACATCGCAATCACATCAATATCACAATATCACAACCTCATCAATATCACACTCACATATCGCAATCACTCACATTGACACACACGCAGGCACCACTCCATATACATAACAGCATCAGATGCCACAAACGCCATGACGGACCAGAACAATACAACAGCATACGAGAACACTTCAAAATTAACACGGACGCCATTTCGTACATGTCAACGGCATGTTCACGTCAGATTTTTTTTTTTTTTTTTTTTTTTTTTTTTTTTTTTTTTTTTTTTTTTTTTTTTTTACCGGAGAGTGTGATCTACAAATCCACAAACATCAGGAAAGTTAAGCGACATTTCATTACTCTAGTTACTCTTTCTTTGCACTTGAGGGTGAGGAAGTTATTCACCGATTCATTTTCCATGGATTGTAAATTCCTCCTGTTTCTGCACTGCTCATGAATGATCAACTCATTCTGACATGCACCAGCAGCAGCTCTCTTTCGTGTATGAAAGTTTACCGACATATTCATCGTCACGCGAATAGGCTATTTGAAATCAATAATTTGACTTTAACTGAATAGATTCCGCTGTCTAAAGAAATTGTAGAAGCGAGGTGTTGCTCTGGCTTCAAATTTTGAACTTTTTCAATCAAACTTTTTCCTCTTATTTCTTAATTCTAGAACAATTTACTGCTATTCGGAAGGGATCTTTTTATTATCACTTGTATTAGTAGTAGTGGTAGTTATAGTAGTGGGAATAAGAGGCAATAATAGCAGCACCACCACCGGCAGTATCGGTAACAGAAATAGTAGTTGTTGTATTAGTTGGCATTGCATTTAAGTGCTCATTTACCTAAGATCAACTTCGTTTTCATTCTTCTACGTCTTGAATCATGCATTTGGAATTATATGTATGTGTGTGTGTGTGCGTGTGTGTGTGTGTGGATAGTGTGGAGTGTGGTCTGCGATCCAGAGGAGAGGGCGACACACTCCAGTTACACTCGCATTTGACTTTGTACGGCGCCAGGTTTTCCCCTGCGTGGGACCGCATTAGTTACCCCTGTGCCGTTTTCTATTGCCCCCGCTTTTAATTATTTTAATTACCACCTTCTGTTAATTTTTGCTAGTTCTTTTTTTTTTTGATATATTTATTTTGTGTTCTAAGATTCTTGTTTTATCCCTGAGCCCTAATTTCAGTTTTATAATGAATTAACTTATTTCGCGGTGTCAGTGACATGACACGTCATTTTCTGCCAAGTCATTTTTTAAAGTTTATTTTAACTCTTCTATCATTAGTTTTAATACTTATTTTGTCGTTTTATATCATTCCCTTGTATTTTTATTTATTACTGGAGTCTTTCTTGTCTTTATGTATGTTTTAGTTTGATTTTTATTGATGTACGTATATTCTTCTTATTTGGTGTTATTATGGTGTTTTAGTTTGTTTTTATGTGTATATTTTTAGTATCTTATGTTTTATCATGTATTCTGATTGAATTGGATTTTATTTGTAAGTTATTCTGGAAATGATTCGTTTTTTTTTTTGTGACGTCACGAGTCTATGACTGCCCGCGCCCCATGACAATAAACAGTGTCAACTGGAATTCTGTGTTTTGGATTACCCTCTTCTCTGCTGAACATCACCAAAGGTTGTACCAGCCCATTCCTGTTACTTGCCTAGGTTTTATTTATGCTGGACGTTAATGTGTGTGAATCAATAAGGCATTGGTTACTTAAATATTACGTTTCCCAAGTATACCAGTATTCAGTAGCTGTCATGTTGTCACGTTTCACATGTTTTTTTCATTGCTGAGCCTCTTCAAGGAAGTATTCCATTCACTGCTAAGTTCATTTGATTTTATTCATCTCTTTTGATGAAGATTTCAGTGAGTTTTATGTTGTTTTAATCCAATGCCCATTATTTTATTGTATTTTACTTCTTTTACGTGTCCTTTATCTGTTTTACGTCTTTCACTTCTGCTTTTACTGTTTTATTGCTTTTACTTCTGCTTTTACTGTTTTATTGCTTTTACTTCTGTTTTTAGTCTTTCATTTTTTATTGAATTTTTTTTTCTTTTACGATTTCAGTTACGTTTTAGTACTATTTTTAACTATTACTACGGTTACGATTTCAGTTATTTAGTTTTTAACTATTACTTACCTGTTTTCGTCATATTTCTGTTTTACTTAATCTTATGATTTCAGTTAAGTTTTAGTCTTGCATTTAACTATTATTTACCTGCATTCGTATTTTAAACCTGTTTTATTCCTGCTTTTACTCGTTCTTGCTGCTTTTACTTCTATCTACTTTCTAAGCTATCTATCTATATCCATCCCTCTCTCTCTCTCATTTAATGCTCTTTCGCTGCCCTCTTGCCTCGTCTCTTTCTTCCTCTTTGAACTTCTCCTTCGCTTTCCTCGCCTTCGGCTGGGAACAAGGTCGAGGCTCCTAACTGACCCCGACAAGGTCTCCGTTTTCCCGCCTCATCGGATTATCATCTCGACCTGCAACAGACAGACACAGAAATGTAGAGTTGCAGACACCCCCATATACAGACCATCAGGCATAGTCAAGAAGACATTCAACAGATATACAGACACCACAGACAGAGAGAAGCAGACATCGCAGACACAGACATACAGACACTCCAAACACCATCAGCCGCACACAAGTAGACACCCACAGACACACATCCCAAGACAAAGACTTGTAGGCACACCCCCGAGACGCAGACACGTGGGAATACTTACTGAATCATACACAACCATAGCGTACTTCAATGACATCAAAAGGTGATACGTGTTTAGACTTGAGGCTATTTTGAGATTCATGCAAAATGACAGGGGAAGAGACAGCAAAAGAAACTATAATATGGCTTATTGTATATCATTCAGTTTTCTTACATTCACCTTCAAAAACTAAAACTGTAAAACTCTCCTCCAGACTTCTTTTATGGAGAGAAAAAGAGGGGGGAGAGGGAGGAGGGGAGGAGGGGGAGAGAAAGAGAGAGAGGGAGGGAAAGAGAAAGTTTTTAAGGGGTTTTGTAAAACCTGCTGAAAAGGTGGAGCGGGTCGGAACGCGGATATGTTGCAATGCAATAATATGTCAAGGAGATGAATACAACTGAGAGAGAAGGAGAAATATCAGAGAAAGATAGGTAGGATGGGAAGATGTTGAAAGAGAGAATGTTCAATACACACCAAATGAACACAAAGTCGGTTGATATTCCAGTGCAAGATCGTGAAAGTAATCCACTGATTATTAGTTAGAAATGTCTTTTCAAACTCAATACCCTTAAAGTCTAAGTAAAAAATATGATTCCATTAATAAAAGCTAGAGAGACAGAGAGGCAAGGGTGCAAGAGAGAATGAACCAACTTCGAGAATTAATATGGAAACGCGCAACAACTGGTGTTAAAATAAGCTTTTCCAGAAAAACCCACAATGTTTCATCTAGCTTTGGTATCTCCGGCAGACAGATTTACGGCGCGCGGTACTTGGTATCAGGACTCGATGGCAGCAGCGAAGAGGCGGGTTCTGGCCGGTCAGTCAGGGAAGCGGTCGGTTGCAATGCCTGCTTCTCAACTTCCCCTTTGTTGCAGAGGAAATAATGCAGTCTGTTGTTGGTTCGTTTTAGTTGATCACCATTAGCATATATGGCAACATTCAGTGCATAAGGAAATACAGAATATGAAATATAAACCTTAATCATGATATTTAAATGTCGAGAAGCATTTTCCGAAAAAAAAAAAAAATATTTAATAATTTGGCGATTTCAGTCTTTTCCCTTTGTAACACTACAATATCTGACTATAAATAACGGGTAGGTAAAAATGCACATTCGACACTTCCCTCATTAAGAGATTCATTATCGCTAGAAGAAAAATACAAACACACACACACACATATATGTTTCCTATTTTGTCATATATTCATAATTGCCATATATTCATAAATTTCATAGACTCGAAGGATTTATGGTCCTAGGAAAATTGTTTTAAATGAACATTGTGTAATGTGTCCTTATTTACTTATTCTTGTAATCTATTCTTCCACATTCTTTACGTCTGAGATTGTTTTTCTTTCTAGTGGATGATCCTCGACGCAGCTTCATAATTTCCTTGTCTTTGTTGACGCTGTATTATCAACTTAAAAATCTCTCTTTCGCAAGAGAGAAACGGAACATTTAATAACGAGAAATTAACAAAGGCAAATAGAAAGACAGAAACCAAAACAAAGAGCAAAAACATCAGGTAAAAGATAAAGCTTTGGGTCAAAAGCCCTGAGGTGCTCTCGTCGCCGTGGTAAACATTGCCTTTTTATCTTTACTTGACTGACGTGAATAGCAGATAGAAAGCTAATACCAAGTGCTCAATATAATACCTAAAAGAGAAGAGAGGGAGAGAGAAAGACAGAGAGAGAGAGAGAGAAGGAGAGAGACAGAGAGAGACAGACAAAGAGATAGAGAGAGAGAAAGACAGACAGAGAAAGAGAAAGACAGACAGAGAGAAAATCAGATTTTTTTTCCAACTGCTTCCATTCCGGAATCCTTCACACACGGCTCTCTCGGACTCCTGTACTCCTGTCCCGAAGGAGAAAGAAGAAGAAAGAAAGGAAAACGTAAATGGAATCAGGAAAAAGAGAAAATAGAAAAAAAAAAAAAGACAAAAAAAAAGAAAGTGAGAAAAAATAGAGAGAGAAAGCAAGGAAAATGAACAAAAGGAAACTGGGTATAAGTGTTGGAAGGAAAAGGAATATAAGAGAAGTTACAAAGAAAGAGGAATAAGGAAGGAAAACGGATGACAAAAACTTGGAGAAGAAAAAAGGAAAACAAGAAAAAGGTGAAGAATGCGAAGAATAGGAAAATAGGAAGAATGCCAGGAAAAAAAGACAAAATAAAACAGGAAAAGGGAGAGAAGACATAAAATCGAAAACAAGAAAAGAGAAACGAATACGGAAAATGGAGATAGTGAGGAAAATAGAGGAAATTAAAAAAATCATAAAGGCCTATGAAAGAAGCGAAAGAAAAACAGGTGACATGGAGTGCCAAGAAAGAATAGAAAATGGAATAGGGAAAACGAAAAGAGCGATGAAAATAAAGGAAAATAAAAAAGCTAAAGAGCGTTTGAAAGAAGCGAATGAAAAGAGAGGATACAAAAGCGAGGTGACATGAAGTGACATGACGAAGGGAATGACACGGCAGAAATTTCTCCTTTCTGTTCATTAGCATATTTATGGTCTTACGTATTCAGACAGACAGCCAAAGGGTTTATTTTTTAATCAAATTCTGATATCAATCATATTGAGACACACACACAAACATGCATAGATACAGATTTGTATTCATATATATATATATATATATATATATATATATATATATATATGTGTGTGTGTGTGTGTGTGTGTGTGTGTGTGTGTGTGTGTGTGTGTGTGTGTGTGTGTGTGTCACAACCACATCAATATCACACATATCGCGATTACATCAATTTCACTCATATATCGCAACCACATCAATATCTCACTCACACATTGCAATCACATCAATATCACACTCACAATCACTCACATTGACACACACGCAGGCACCACTCCATATACATAACAGCATCAGATGCCACAAACGCCATGACGGACCAGAACAATACAACAGCATACGAGAACACTTCAAAATTAACACGGACGCCATTTCGTACATGTCAACGGCATGTTCACGTCAGATTGCTTTTTTTTTTTTTTTTTTTTTTTTTTTTTTTTACCGGAGAGTGTGATCTACAAATCCACAAACATCAGGAAAGTTAAGCGACATTTCATTACTCTAGTTACTCTTTCTTTGTACTTGAGGGTGAGGAAGTTATTCGCCGATTCATTTTCCATTTATTGTAAATTCCTCCTGTTTCTGCCACTGCTCATGAATGATCAACTCATTCTGACATGCACCAGCAGCAGCTCTCTTTCGTGTATGAAAGTTTACCGACATATTCATCGTCACGCGAATAGGCTATTTGAAATCAATAATTTGACTTTAACTGAATAGATTCCGCTGTCTAAAGAAATTGTAGAAGCGAGGTGTTGCTCTGGCTTCAAATTTTGAACTTTTTCAATTAAACTTTTTTCTCTTATTTCTTAATTCTAGAACAATTTACTGCTATTCGGAAGGGATCTTTATATTATCACTTGTATTAGTAGTAGTGGTAGTTATATAGTAGTGGGAATAGAGAGCAATAATAGCAGCAGCACCACCAGCAGTATCGGTAACAAAAAATAGTTTATTGTTGTGTTAGTTGGCATTGCATTTAAGTGCTCATTTACCTAAGATCAACTTCGTTTTCATTCTTCTACGTCTTGAATCATGCATTTGGAATTATATATGTGTGTGTGTGTGCGTGTGTGTGTGTGTGGATAGTGTGGAGTGTGGTCTGCGATCCAGAGGAGAGCGGCGACACACTCCAGTTACATCGCATTTGACTTTGGTACGGCGCCAGGTTTTTCCCCTGCGTGGACCGCATTAGTTACCCTGTTGCCGTTTTCTATTGCCCCCGCTTTTAATTATTTTAATTACCACCTTCTGTTAATTTTTGCTAGTTCTTTCTTTTTTTTTTTTTTTTTTTTTTTTGATACATTTATTTGTGTTCTAAGATTCTGTTTTATCCCTGAGCCCGTAATTTCAGTTTTATAATGAATTAACTTATTTCGCTTGTGTCAGGGACATGACACGTCATTTTCTGCCAAGTCATTTTTTAAAAGTTTTATTTTAACTCTTCTATCATTAGTTTTTAATACTTATTTTGTCGTGTTTTATCATCATTCCATTGATATTTTTTTATTTGCTTACTGGAGTCTTTCTTGTCTTTATGTATGTTTTAGTTTTGATTTTATTTGATGTACGTATATTACTTCTTATTTTGGTGTTCTTATGGTGTTTTAGTTTGTTTTTATGTGTATATTTTTAGTATCTCATGTTTTATCATGTATTCTGATTGAATTGGATTTTATTTGTAAGTTATTCTGGAAATGATTCGTTTTTTTGTGACGTCACGAGTCTATGATCTGCCGCGCTCGCCCATGACAATAAACAGTGTCACAACTGGAATTCTGTGTGTTTTGGGATTACCCTCTTCTCTGCTGACATCACCAAACAGAGCGTTACCAGCAGCCCATCCTGTTACTTGCCTAGCGTTTTATTATGCTGGTGCGTTAATGTGTGTGAATCATATATAGGCATTGGTTTACGATTATAATATTACGGGGTTTTCTCCAACTTGGCTATACAGTATTCATATAGCTTTCATGTTTGTCACGTTTTCACATGGTTTTTTTCACTTTGACCTGAGCACTCGTCTTCAGAGGAATGTATTCCATTCACTGCTAATTCATTTTGTATTTGTATTTCATCCTTTTTTGATGAACGGTTCCATGTGCANGTTTAAGGTTTTTTTATGTGTTAATTTTAGTTCTTATGTTTTTCATGTGATTCGTGATTGGATATTGGTATTTTATTGTAAAATATTTCTGGAGATGATTCCGTTTTTGCTTGACGTTTCCGAGTCTATGACTGCCCGCTATGTCAACTGGATTTCTGAGTGTTTGGATGTACCCTCTTCTCTGCTGAACCATCACCAAAGGTTGTGCTAGTCCCATTTACATGTGTTCTTTGCTGAGCCTCTTCAAGGGAGTATTCTAATCAATCTTATGACTTTATTTTTATAATCTCTTTTAATGAAGATTTCAGTGCGTTTTATGTTGCTTTAATCCAGTACCCATTATCTTATCGTATTTTACTGCTTTTACGTGTCTTTATCTGTGTTTTATGTCTTTCACTTCTGCTTTTACTGCTTTTATTGTTTTACTTCTGCTTTATGTTTTCATATCTTACTGAATCTTTTCGTTTGCGATTTCAGTTACGTTTTAGTACTATTTTTAACTACTACTTACCTGTTTTCGTTTTTATTTCTGCTTTTATTCAATCTCTCTTTTATGATTTCAGTTCAGTTTTAGTGCTGCTTTTAACTATTACTTACCTTCCTTCGTATTTTAGATCTGTTTTATTCCTACTTTTACTCGTTTTTGCTGCTTTTACCTACCTTACTCGTGTTTTACTTCGTTATTTTCGTACTACTCCCTCTGCTTCTGCTTCTACTGCTACTCCCTCTGCTTCTACTTCTACTGCTACTATTCCCTCTGCTTCTAGTTCTACTGTTACTCCCTCTGCTTCTACTTCTACTGCTACTCCCTCTGCATCAACTTCTACTGCTACTATTCCCTCTGCTTCTAGTTCTACTGCTACTCCCTCTGCTTCTGCTTCTACTGCTACTCCCTCTGCTTCTACTTCTACTGCTACTATTCCCTCTGCTTCTACTTCTACTGCTACTCCCTCTGCTTCTAGTTCTACTACTACTTCCTCTACTTCTACTACTATTGCCTCTTCGCCTGTTACTGCTTCTGTCTGTACTTCGCTATCCCCTTTCTTTGTCTATTTTAAGGTATCTGTATGAAAAGGACTTATTGTGTTCAAGCACTGCCCGTTTAATAGCATATGTGGAAGCAATAGTCAATCTATTTCCACATAATCTGGAAGTTTACCCATTGCTTTCTTTTGGCTTCCAGTCTTTGTTTGTTTGTTTTTCTTCTCGAGGAGTGAACGGGATCCCCTTTGTTCCTTCCTGCTTGGTCCCTAAGCCTCTCCTGCCTCACAGGAGTGTTTCGGGCTCTTCCTTCACAGATGACATCTGGCCTTAAGCTGGATGTGAACCTTACACCCTCTTTTCCTTTCACCTCCCTTTCATTTCAGCCTCATCTTTCGCTGCCTTCTCCTCCTTCTTTTCTTCCTCTTTCTCTTCCTCCGGTTCCAACTCCTCCTCCACTTCCATTTTCCCTTTCTCCTGTTCCAATTCCTCCTCCTCTCTCTCTTCCTCCTATTCCTCCCTATCCAACCTTCCTGTTCTTCCTCAATTTTCTCCCTATTCCAACTCCTCCTCTTCTCTTCCCCTTCTTCCTCCGTTTCTAAATCCTTCCCCTTCCACCCTTCCTCCACTTTCTTCCATTGCAACATCCCCTCACTATCTTCCTCTCTCTCTCTCTCTCTCTCTCTCTCTCTCTCTCTCTCTCTCTCTCTCTCTCTCTCTCTCTCTCTCTCTATCTATCTATCTATCTATCTATCTATCTATCTATCTATCTATCTATCTATCGATCTACCTATCTCTCTATCTATCTATCTATCTATCTCCCTTCTCCCTTTCCTCTCTCAACCACCGTAGATATTAGATAAGAGATAGAGAGGAAAGAGATAGAGAGGAGAGTGCACGCGATTCTAACCCTTAGAGCTAGTTTCCCGAAATCTTTAGTCATTGTACCTTCCGCATCACGAAAACGTATGAGCGCATTGCATCTGTTTTGCTTAAATATGTATCTTTTTATTACCCTTGTTGATGAAATAGGATGACTGAGCTGGAGTATTTTGTTATATTTTATGATTATTTAAAGCAGGCAATTCAGTTTTGTATTATGTTTAACGTACGCTATTTAAGGTAATTCTTTTTCACCTCTTTCTTTCTCATCCTTTCTGCACGGTCAGCCATTTCTCGTTTTTAATTCTATTATCCTCCCTCTTTATCCCTTACTTCCACATCTAATCTTTTTATTTCAATCTCTTATATGATTCCGTTTTCCTCTATAGTCCTCTCTTTGGTCTTATCAGCCAACCCTTTCCCAACTTTTCTCTTTTTTTCTCTCTCTCCGCTTATTTTCATTCCTTTTCTCTGTGAGGAGTTGTTTCTTCTTTTTTCTTGTCTCTTCTTCTCTTTCTCTTTCTTCTACTTTTTTTTTTTCTTCTCCTTCTTCATCCTTTTTCTTCTTCGTCCTTCTTCTTCCTCTTCTTCTTTTTAGTCCTCCTCCTCCTCCTCTTTAAACTTTCCTTCCTCTTTTTCCTCCTCCTCTTCTTCTTTTTCTTCTTCTTCTTCTTCTTCTCTTCTCTCTCTTTCTTCTCTTTTCTTCTTCTTCTTCTTCTCCTCCTCCTCCTCCCCCGTCTCCTTCTTCTCTTCCCGCTTATTTACAGTTTCAATTTTACAATATGGTTTCAAATTACCATTTTTCTTCAAAACTGTTCTAGAATTGGGAGAGCAGATAAGTGAAGGAGCGTGTGGTTTTAAAATACTTAAGGCTACACTCAAGGTGGTCTGTCTGAGAAAAATATTATTATTTTAATTATCCTCATTATCATTAATATGATTACCATCATTATCATTATCATCATCACTAATCATTATTATCCTTATCATTATTGTTTCTATTATCATTATCATTATCACCATTATCATTATTGTTATTGACATTACGATTATTATTACTATCATGATCAGCAATACTGTTCTTATTATTATTGTTATCAATTCTGTTTTTTTCATTGTTATTATCAATATTATCATTATTATTACTACTGCTGTTGTTAGTAGTAGTCGTAATGGTAGTAGTAGTTGCAGCAGTAGTAGTTATCATTATTATCATAAATGTTAGATAAACAGACATGAATGGATATATGACAGCCTAATAGATAGGTAGATAGAAAGATGGATAAGATAACCGCCCTATTTTCTTGCTACACAGCACCGAATCTTTTCCCAGACTCCTCCCCTTTCCGGCGATGGGACGCAGCCCAGCAGCGCGCTTTGCAACACCCGCTCAGAGGCAAAAATCTTCGAAAATACAATATGCTGTAACCCTGATTTCATAAAAGTAATATTAGTACTTATCGCGTGTTACTGCTACGGGCGATAGCCATTGAGTACTATTTGAAATGAAATGATATGTAGATAATGAAGAAATTTAGTGATTTTTTTGATTTTGTAAAACCCAATTCAAAAAGACAAATTATGTGAGTACACGATAATGATATGCATAAGGCAGAAATTCGAAACCCACAAACGATATTTATTTTAAAATCATATAAACTAGTATCATATGGGAAAGAAAATTATATGAACTAGTGTCATATAAAAATCAACAACGAAATACTCTATAGGAGATGATATATGAAAATTCAGCAAATTTTAAACTGCACATGCCTCCGAAGATAAAATTCTGTTTACCGACACCATGTATTTGTAATCAGGGTTCAGAACCAGCCCGCCTATGATAGCAGGGCGATAAGCGGCTTGTCCTCTCCCAAACAGCGTGCAATTAACTACGTATCGGGGACGTGACCTATCCTGACCCTTCCTCCCTATCCTCTCTCTGTCCCTTATTAGAATCAGGTCAGTTAACCGATTTTCTTGACGGTTTATGAAGAATGTGATTTTGAAGATAGTAAACAAAAGTTGATTTTCATTTTCATATGGTGGTTATTGAGTAGTTCAACATTTCCTTAATTAAGCTAGCCCGAAATATCTCAATACGAAATAACAGTTTGATTGACAAAATATTTTATATATATACATATATATATATATATATATATATATATATATATATATATATAAGATATAATATAATATATAAGATATAAGCAAAACGTTTTCGTATAAACCTGAATAAAAAGCGATCTACTCAAAAAATTCTTAATTAAAAGCCTTAAGCCACAGAAGACAAATGAGTCGACTTAAACCGTAATGCATTATCAAGAGCGACCCAATTTGAAGTGAAACCCCATAGGAAAATATCTGTCAAAACGAATTCCTTTAAAAGTATCATCTACTCGTCACTTCAGGTAATTGGAATCCTGTCATCTTGACTGAGTGTTAGCGATCATGATAAGCCACTCCATGAAATTGCTGAATGTTCGTCATAAGTGTCTTTGGCGTTGGATCTTCACAGAATACTGTATCCTATCGTAGCCTTCCGTGTCACTGTGTCAGGAGGTATATGTATCTGTCTATCTACTACCATTCCATCTGTATTTCATCTACAATTTTGCCAGTAATCAAATGATAATCATATCAAAATCCACAAAAATACAAAACATTCGCGAATCCAAACAATATGAAAGGAATAAACATAGCTCACGGTGGAGGATACGCAATGATAATGATAATAATAATGATAATAATAATAATGATGACAATAATGATAATAATAATAATAGTAATAATAATAACAAAAGTAATAATAATGATAATGATAATAATAATAATGATAATAATAATAATAGTAATAATGATAATAATAATAATAATAATGATAATAACAATAACAGTAATGATAATAGATAAAACGAAATAGATAAAGGGAGAAAAAATCGAATTGTGGCTAAATTATGCTGAAAATTGGTTAATCTCATTTACCAATAAAAGACTGAACAGCATTCGAGCTCTCTCGTTATTTAGTAGTATTTTATTACGATTAAATGACAGTGCAGCTTATGTTAGATCATTACTGCGTATGTACATATATATACACTTTGGCTACATACAGTACATGAAGGTTTGTGTACATAGATAGATGCTTTTATATTGCATTTCAGTTGGGAAGGCTGACCCCCAGCCTGCAATATATGTATATACATAATAGTGTTCTGTTGAAATATATATAGTTTAACTCTCTGCATTAAATATCTCTTTAATCGTGGAAACTACATGTAATGTTTTATAAAAATGTGTAAATATATTTCCATTTATTGCTAAAAAAAAAAAACAATGTGCTTTGAATGAACTCTCTGGACGCACTAATGGAGGTGGGGATAAACCACCCCCTCCCCCTTCCCCTCTTCTGACCCCTTTTCCCTCTCTCTTTCCTATACCTTCAGTCGCCTCTTCCTACCCTTTTCCTCCTTTCTATTTTTGCGTTCTCCTCCTCACTCTTATTCATTCATTTTCCATTTCCCGCTCCTTTCACTTTGCTCCTCCTCCTTCCTCCTTTTTTGATGTCATCTTTATTCGTCCTTATCTTCTTCCTTCCTCATTCCTCCTGCATCTTCCCCATCTCTCCTTGCGTTCTTCTTGCCTCCTCCGTTTACTCCTTCTTCCTTCCCTTCTCTACTTTTTCTCTTTCACTCGCTTTTACCTTTTCCTTTTACTTCTGCTTTCCCTCGCGCCTCTCTTCCCCTCCTTCTTACTCCTTCCCTTTCCCCTCTCTTTTTCCCACTTTTCCTTGCCTCCTTCTATTCCTCCTACCTTCCTTCTTCCTTAATTTTCCACTTTTCCCACCCCTTCTCCCTCCTAGTTCTCCCTTTTCCCTTCTCCCTCTTTTAGCTTTATCTCCCTCCCTCTAGCTCCCTCCTCCTTCCCCTCTCTCTTATCCTTTCTTCTCCTCTTCTCCCCCTTTCTTCCTTCCTATCCCTCCTTCTCCTCCTCCTCCTCCTTCTCCTTCTTTACCTCTCCTTCTCCTCTTCTCCTCCTCCTCCTCCTCCTCCTCTTTCTCTTTCCCTCCTTGTTCTCCTCCTCCTTCTCTCCTTCCTACCTCTCCTCCTCCTTCTCCTTCTCTCCCTCCTACCTCTCATCGTCCTCCTCCTCCTTTATATAAATGGTTCCTTCGCGACCCTTTGCCTTCGCACGACATGTAGATCCATCATCAACATGTCCTGCTGTTTAAGCCTAACTAACTTAGAAGATGGTGGGGAGGGGGAGGGGGAAGGGGGGAGGGGGGAGAAAGACAAGGAAGAGGGAAGGGGGAGGGTGACAGGGGGAGGAGGGGTAGAGGCCTGCTGGGATTAGGACAAGAGGGAGAAGAGGAGGGGGAAAGGGGGATGGTGGGGGGAATCGGGGTGACGGGGAGGGTGGAATGACAAGGAGGAGGGGAAGGGTGAGGAGGGGGGGAGGGGGGGTAAGCACCACTTAGGGATTAAGGAAAAATGGAGAGGAGAGGAGAGTGCAAAGTGGGAAGCTAAGGGGAAAATGGTAAGGGAGAAGTTAGAATGAAAATGTGGGGAGGTGGGGGTCAGAAAGGGAGGGGGAGGGCCAATTAGCGATTAGGGAAAGATGGAAAAGAGATGTGTGGGCATAGGACGGAGAAATCGGTAATGGGAAAATAAGAGATGGGAGGATGAGGAGATAGATAGGAAGCGAAAGGTGAAAAAGGAGGATGAGGGAGGAGGATAAGAAGGAGTGGGAATGAAAGGAGAAAGAAGCATATGAGCATCTTTGAACTGCAAGAGATCTAAGGAGATAATAGTGATGCTGTTTAGATAGCATCAGAGACCATCTACTGAGGCACCAGAGACTGGAGCAATCCGGATTCACTCCTGGTAAGTCCACAATAGACCGTATCCTCGCGCTTCGAGTCATTGTAGAGCGCCGTCGTGAATTCGGGCGTGGGCTGCTTGCAGCCTACATCGACCTCAAGAAGGCGTTCGATACGGTGCATCGGGAGTCACTTTGGGAGATCCTGAGGCTGAGAGGAATACCAACAAGGATTATTGGACTAATAGCAAGCCTGTATACTGGTACTGAAAGTGCTGTAAAGTGTGGTGGGGGCCTGTTGAGCTTCTTTCCTGTTAGTTCAGGAGTGAGGCAAGGCTGTGTCCTTGCACCAACTCTTTTCAACACTTGCATGGACTGGATACTGGGCAGAGCTACTGTTCAAAGTCATTGTGGGGCAACGCTGGGCAATATCAAGGTTACAGACCTTGACTTTGCTGATGACGTTGCCATTCTATCTGAGTCTTTGGAAACCCTAGTGGCGGCTCTCAATGCATTTAGAATGAGCAAAGCCCTGGTCTAGAGGTCTCCTGGACCAGACAAGGTCCAGGAATTTGGGGACTTGATAGGAGAACCTGTTCAGTCGATACGTGCTTTGCGGCGAGGACATTGAAGTCACAGAGAGCTTTACATACCTTGGTAGTGTAGTTCATAACTCTGGCTGTCAGACATGAAGTCAACAGACGGATTGGCCTGGCAGCAGGGGTCATGAACTCTCTCAACAGGAGTATTTGGAGATGCCGGTACCTGTGCAGAAGGACCAAGCTTCGGGTT
>NW_020868845.1:242753-255253 GCF_003789085.1 Penaeus vannamei
CTCTACAAACAGCTCTGGGGTTAAAAACAATTCCGCAAGACGATGAACTGTGATGCATAGAACGTTTCACAGATATTTCCTATTTTGGTAAAGTAATTGTGGACCAATATCGTGTCCTAGGACAATTAATTCAACCACTGCAGCTGCTCACTGTCCAGTCTTCGAGGTGTAAACATAATAATAATAATTCAGAGTACCGTAACAGGCAAATTGGGAACGCAATGCTGCAGCAGGTTTGCTTTGTTTATAAACAGAATTTAGAGACCGCGGGGCAAGGAATCTCTTGTACGTTTGTGAAAACTTGTTTAAGAGATAATAACGTAATCGTTGTGTGTACTAATCCTTACTGTAAATATCATAAGGCAGACAAAACATTTACCTTAGAGTGAAATAGTGATAATGAATAAAGGTAATATGAGCTTCTATATAGAGAGTGCAAACCTAACTAGCGCGCTAATATGAGCAGTGAAAAAACTCATAAAACCGATGAACTGAAGCATATCAAATCATACTTTTAAAAAAAACGACATAAAAGGAGTCCCTAAACGGATTAAGTGCGATATATTTACCGTATTCCCAAAATTTACACAAAATCATATTTTGATTATATCATACGGAAGGGACACATTTATTGTTCTTTATGCTTAGGATTTGTCATTTGATTACATTATAATGAAGGGGTGACACTTGAGAACTTGCATACTCTATCCATTAACTATCAGTATGAATGAAAAAGCACTCTGCCGTGTAGGTCCTATGGTAGAAAAAAACCCACAATGCACAAACTAGATTTATTGAAGTGAGACAAGTTTTTTTTATCATTATCTGACCAAAAAAAATCTAGGTATTGTTGGAAATGCAACCCAATACCTAATTTAAAGAATCTGAGCTTGCCGGATGGTAGAACATATGATTTTATGACAGTTTTCTTCTATACCATTTTCTGCGCAAATTGATAATAACGGTGTTATAGAGGGTATAAAGTCCACGATTTCTATGACGCAGTAACCTTAAACCTCCACCGCCGCGACAAACTGACAAAAAGTCTTTTAGAGGGACGGAAAATCGGACGGAATTGTAGCAGATGACGTATGCGAGGGAAATCAAATGAGCCAATTAGATTCGTGCGTGAGCGTGACGTAAACATACACACTCAGTATAACCAATCAGATATGGAATAGATCATCACGTGACAATTGAAGTTGATCCTAGATGAAGCCATCTCAAATTCAAATCAGTTCCATCATGGCTAGACAGTGTATAGGTTGTGAGAACAATTATTTTGATTTCATCGCAAATTATCACCGAAATAACGAAGCAAGCTTATTAAATCCACGAAATCACGGTACATTTCCAATGTAAGTACAATGCCCGCACTGTAATACACTGTGTCATTACAAAAATGACACACCAGTGGGAAGATAGCGGTGTAACTCATGATGTTAGATTTTGATGTCACAAAAGTTGCGATTCTGATTTTGAAAAAAGGCACATTGGGTTTATTATTCATTTTGGTCTTTTCAATTTTCAAAGAGGATGAAAAATAATTATTTTAATTGTTATATTTTCATTGAACAATCATCGAAATAGCTCTCTGGATGAGAAGAGTGGGCGATTATGTTTATGCATGAAGGATTCTCAAGTGGAATTGCTCGCAATGGGAGTCAAGCCTTAGGCCTGTATTTTTTTTACTCATCTTGACGGAATTAAGTATACCTACTTTTATTATTACCTCCATGTACTCAATGAATGAATGAAAGGTATTTTATTTAATGTGTAAGATATCAGGCCGGGCTATTTTTAGAATGGCACATGTTCATGTTTACATTTTGTGCAATATCTAACAGTGCTAAAGTTTCAAAGGCTTTACTTCACGTCTTGCTTGCCTGTGACCGTATACTTAAGGGCTAACACTACCACATGCATTACATAAGGCAAGAGAGCTTACAACCCAGCTAGCTAGGTACACCTGCACCTGCAGGGCTGCAACTGTGAACGTGTGAAAGCTTACCTTCAGCAGATTTCCCATTTTCACCACTCGTCCAGTAGTGTACGCATTTCGTGATGGCATTGACTTCGTAATTTCTTATAACTAATTCGAGTGAAAGATTATCATCATCAATTTCGCAATTAAATTGTCCATTTACTTTTTCCCATAATTCTTGCCAGCAGAGCGGGTTATCCGGCCAGTTCGTGGGTGCTGCCAGAATCAAAATAAACCTTAAGTGTGTTTTTCAGAAAACAGAATCGCAACTTTTGTGACGGGATGGGATGCGATGAATGAGTCTCTAGTTTCGAAGACCCTAAACCGCCGAAGTTCTCTGCGAAACCTCCTGTCCAGTGAGCACCCCGCAGTGTTTCGCTTGGATTGAGAGAAAAGTGTGCCTGGAGATTTGCCGTGAGTGTCTAGTCAATTCACAACAATACAACCTAGAGTATCCAGCGTACTGTAGGTCACCTTAAAATGCGAAACTCTCCATCCGATTCCAGTCCACAGATATCTGATTACGGACAATGAAGAACTATTTAAGGAGGCACAAGAGGCCATGATGTAAGTCGTGTTGCATGGGTAGATTGCATCGATTGTTAGTCAACTGGTACTTGGATTATGCAAAAAAAAAGAAAAAAAGAAAAAAAAGGAGAGGGGGAGGGAGGGAGAAAGAGAGAGAGAGAGAGAACTACACAGCTGATCTCTCTTAAGAAAGTTAAGCTGGTATATTACCTTTATCCTTCTTTTTGAGCCTGGGGAAAATTGTATACCACGCCTTCCCAACGATGACTTCGGTTGCCTAAGAGGATGACCAGATTATCTCAGATCCTGATAGGACATACTGGGTAGAGTATTTAAGCAACTGTAATAGGTTAACCTGCTGACAATTAACTTAGAAAAGGTGGTATCATATAGATACCGTGCCTGATTCTCCACCAGTTAGGCAATCAAAAGCTGAAGCGTGAAATGGTAGCAGGTATTTATAACAGTCAGAGAGACTGATTTCTATATTTACAACCGCACTAATTCTTTACTTCATATTTGAATATGAAGGTATTACACAGGTAAAATTATCATAGCCCCTTGAAAGAGGACACACTACTGTACGTTGCTTTATACGAAGATTGTATATCTTACAGTAAATGAAAAACTTTAATTACTTTAATTTCAGTTGACTTTCCACATTTCCCTGTGTCCTCTATTAAAAGAGCAATTCCACATTTCCATGTGTCTTCTATTAAAAGAGCAATAACTTCAAAGTTAAGAAATGCAGATCTGCAAAATGTTATCGGGCACACTTGCGAGTCGCAACTCACATGTTGAAAACCACTGCTTTAGGACAGAGCTGACAGAATGTTTATGACATTATTTTCCCACGAAGTTAGTTATTACCTCTTTTTTCTATGTACCTCAGCGTTGTCGTGACAACCGACTCTGAATTATAGGATGCTCTGTGATCGGCGAAGTGTGTTGGAGCCGTGATTGGCTCATTGTGTTGTCACAGTAGTTTTCTTTGAAGGCGCGTTTTTGTGTGCATTTAGCAATTTCTGCAACTATCTTTTTAGTTTCGTTATTGTCCATAGGCTTGTCAAAATGTATTTGTATAGCATATATTCAAGAATTTGTAAGAGGGGCTGTGTGACGTCATCATATTAATGTCAAGAACCGCTATATATTTGTTTTCATGTATATTTCGGTTATATTAAATACCTCTGAAGTTAACTAAAATCTTCGCTGTTCCTCTCAGCAAGCGTCTCATGCAGTTAGCAAATTTCAGAAGATACTTTTTCACTACAGAAAGCTAATGGAAGTTTCCCCTTCTGTTTTACATTTTCGTTGTCATTACTGAGTGGGACACAATCCAAAACTATTTTGTTTGCATATATCACATGTGATGTATTGAATGTAAGAAAAACAAACAATATATTCTCTATATTTGCCTATGATATATAAATAATTATGTTGTCATTTCTGGTATCTATCATCTACCAACACGGACGTCATACCCAACCGACTCCGTCATTACTACTTCATCGCTACGTCATAGGGAAAGGCTAGATCAGTAGCAACTCGGGAAGGTGTCATGGCGTCTGATTGTGATGACGTCACAAAAGTTGCGATTTTATTTTGGATAAAGCACATGGTGTTTATTATTCATTTTGATCTCAATTTTCAAAAAGGATGGAAAATAATTATTTTAATGGTTATTTTTTCATTGAACAATCATCAAAATAGCCCTGTGGATGAGAAGAGTGAGCGATTGTGTCTCTGCATGAATGATTTTCAAGTGGAATTGCTGGCAGTGGGAGTTAAGCTTAGGTGTAGCAAGACTAAATACAATTATGCAGGATCACACAGCGTTGACCTGGCAAACGGCCCCTTCCACTATCCCGGTGACCTCTAAACGACCATTCGAGATGGTTCCCCTGGAATTCGTGACCGCCTCAGGCACAGCGCGGCAAGGTTGGGGGATTCTTGGCAGGAGCAGAGGTCGACAGAACAGACGGAGAGAAGAGAGTCGTGAACGACCGCGAATGGTTCAGCACGGAGTTCGTCAGCAGATGGATCGGCATCCCCTTTTCACTACGGCATCTTTACTGATATATATTTAAGTTAAGTTCTGCAGCTGAGTACACCTGTGTGGCATTTTATTCGATTAAATAAAGGGGTGTATTTAAACTATCCTGTGTGGATTTTTCTTAGATCCTCTTGATTAATGGCTACCTTAATTATAAGAAAATCTAAATATTAAAGAGCTTCAGTAACAGTGAACAAACAGGTTTTCCCATAACCCATGAAATTTTCCCACGCTACCATATCCTATCCATGCAAAAAGGGTATAAGAACCAGCCTTAAACTCCGTCAACGAGGACCTCGACTTGTTGCGCATAGTAACAACGGTTATGATTGTTACATAGGCCTGTATTTTTTTAAAACTCAGCTTGAAGGAATGAAGTATACCTACTCTTATTAATACCTCCATGCACTCAATAACTGAATGAAAGGTATTTTATTTAATGTGTAGGGACCAGTATACTTCATGGTACGTGGTGTGATTATGGTACAGTGCATTATGAAAGGAGGATAATGGAGGGAAATAATTAAATGTGGTCCATGTAAAATAGTTGCTTCTAATGGAAATCCAGTCAGTAACTTCCTCGTTGATATTGATTAGTCCGACTTCGTTATAACAACACGTCGTTTGTTACCAGTAACTAGGTAGCAACAAATGTAGCAGTCTGATTGCCCAAAGCTTACTGCTTCTTTGGTATAGATGGCATTGATAAGACTATTTTCTTCATGTCATTAATATTAACGTTCATTTTAAAAACATGTTATGATTATTAATGATATTGATACAAAAGGCAATATTAAGGTGGCCGCATAACATATATCTAGGGAAGTATACTAGGATTATTGATTAGCGTTCGTAGATGTCGGCTAAGAGAATAAAACTGTGGGGACCTGACTGGTTTGTGGTGTGACTGAAGTTTAAAAGGTTGCCCCGCTAAGGAAAAAAAAGGTTCACAAACCTTATTATCTCGAACGGTCTCGAATGTAAACAAAAGTGAGTTTTCTGTTAAGTTCATAGATGGCTCTGCGTAACCCCAGTAACATTGTATTGAGAAAAAAAAATAATACTATTATTACGTTTCTTGTAGCCATTATGTTCATAATAATCTCTCTCTCTCTCTCTCTCTCTCTCTCTCTCTCTCTCTCTCTCTCTCTCTCTCTCTCTCTCTCTCTCTCTCTCTCTCTATCTCTCTCTATATATATATATATATATATATATATATATATATATATATATATATATATATATATATATGATTAACATTTATTTATGATATCTTAAATTATTCGTCATACCGATGCACGGTTAATGTCACCAACTTATCGAACTGATTCGACCGCCCTCTTTGAGAGGACACTCGTCATTTCGACCCTAGTGACCTTGGTGCAAACAAGAGAGAACGACATAGCTTGCCTACTGCGACTAAAGGCAGGGCCGGTTTTAAGCCGATTTGACCGATTTGATCAAATTGGGCCCCTCGCCAGCAGGACCCTTTTTTATCATATAGGGAAAACAATAAAATCTTTTTAAAAAATCATTATACCAAGCATTTAATGTTTATTCGTTTTTTTGGGTTGTAAGTGTTTTTTTTTAATATGAAATATAAATTTTACAATGTAGAATAGGGGCCCCACCATCAGTTTTCCAGTTGGTGCCCGCAATTCCTAGCACCTGCCCTGATTATGGGTACGTAAATTTCTTACTGAACTTTGCTGGAAATACAGAAAACATTTTTGATTATGTACATGCTCATAGTGTTATACCGAAAAAATAAATTTTCCCAATTGCATTAATGATTGTAAAAGAAATGACTTCTACTGAGACAAATCCTATCCTAAGGGGCATAAAAAAAATGCCTGTGGCCTTTGTGCGAATAATTTTTACAGGCACTTGGTTTGACAAATCATAATTGGACGTGGAAACGAACTTGCGATTTTGTAAATCATTTTTGCGAAAAGGATTTTCATACAAACAAATTAGAAATTAATTAAGACTAAGTGATAATGCTCTAAAAGGATTGGTCCAGTTTCTGTAGAGAAGTGCTTATACCTTGGGTTATAAAAATATAGTGAATTGATAAGGGAAAAACTTTGGAAATGCAAGAAATTTAAAGAGAAAATATTATGTAGGACAATCGACAGAGAGGGTTTTTGGTGGATTTTGCCGAGAAACAAAAGAACATTTTTGCGTTCCCTTTGAGAAAAGATACTCGGCACACTAATTGCAATTACTAAAGACTACGTGCGAGCCGAGACAACAATCATATCAGACAATTGGAAAGCCTATGACAGTCTGAGCAAAGAGGGCTTCAATCATCTCTTGTTAACGACTCGTGCAAGTTTGTTGATCCCAAAACTGGTGCCCATACCAGTAACCTCGAGACAAAGTGGAGGGACGCAGAAGGAACAGCCCCTCCGTTAGGCCGTCGAGAAGCCCGTTTTGTTGGCTATCTCGCGAGGGTGATCTTTACAGCCCACCCCGAGACTAATAAACGACTGCTGCCGCGTTATACACTCCGTCTCTTTATGGTTTCGTTTGTGCCGCGATCTTAAGGAAATTTCGGCGGGATTTCGGCGACACCGTTGCGTTGGCGCTGCGGGTGAACGAAAAGTTAGCACGTTTATCATGTCTACACGTTATAACTATTTAAATCTTATTATTTTTTTATTTTTTGCTATTGATATTATTATTATTTTACCTTTATTGATTTTTAATCTGAATTTTTGCTCGTTTCTTCACTGTTGCTTTGTTTACTTTGTACTTTGCTTCGGGGTTTTCACTTTTGCACTTCTCTCTCTTTTTTTCCGGATTCTCGTTCAGATTTTGCTCTTTTTTTATTTTCACATTTGATTCCACGATTTATCCTGTGTGTGCCCCACCTCCCCTTCAAGCCCCGATGCCCCACGGGTCCCCGAAGATCGAAGGGGGTAGGAGAAAAAAAAGACATAGTCACAGCTGTCTTACTTTGAAATGCTACACAAAATTATTTCCACTACCTCAGTAAACATATTTAATGATATGCGACGGAGTGTACGCATTAGTGAGCATTTAATTTCATTTAATCTTAATTACTCGTGTTTATATGCACACCATATTTGCAAGCCATTAGCTTAAAGCCAAGCTACATGGTTTCCACGTGGGCGCCAAGTCATCCGCATGTGTTCTTAAGTTAACCCAAGCTTCCATGTGACATCTGCTTCCGCCCGTGTGTGTTTATACATATATCGGAAACGAACACCTTCAGGAGCCGCAGCATAGAGGGACACGGTCTCGTCGTTTCCTTGTGAATACCCCCCCCCCCCCCCGCCTGTCCTCTCTCAGGGACGGCCGCATCCCACATCTCTCTCTCTGTCTCTCTCTCTCTCTCTCTCTCTCTCTCTCTCTCTCTCTCTCTCTCTCTCTCTCTCTCTCTCTCTCTCTCTCTCTCTCTCTCTCTCTCTCTCTCTCCGCCTTCCAATATGTTCATTTAACACATACACTCTCTCTATATCCCGCTATCTATCTCTCTATCTCTCTGTATCCACCTTCTGATATGTTCATACCTCTCTGTCTCTCTCTCTCAGTCAATCAGTCTGTCTGTCTCTCTGTCCCTCTCTCTCAAAGAATAGTCAGGCCGTATCACTCTCCGAACAGTTTCACGTAGGAGGTTCACGTGGGAGGTTCATAACCTCTTAGAGAGAAGGAGAGAGAGAGAGAGAGAGAGCGAGAACCCTCGGCCAAGTTTAAGCATCGGAGAAGATAATCCCAGGTTACTTCTCTTTCTTATAACAATGATCATTATAATAATCATGATATTGATTATGATTGCAGCAGCAACAATAATAATTATCACAATAGCAGTAATGATAAAAAGAGTACTGATGATAACGATAGTATTGATGACAATAATGATAATAACAAGAATGATAAAAGTAATAATGAGGATAATATTGGCAATAAAATACCAAAAGTTTACGCATTCGACCATCCACAGGGCATTGTAATAAGTACTGAAGACATTATGATTAATCCAGCGTATCTACTGAAAGCTCTTGAACATAGTTGGTAGTAGAACCCGTAAGAAAGAATTTGCAGTCGCCATTTCAACCAAAAGGTGGAAACGAAAGACATTGGTTGTCACACGAACGCACAAGACCACAGCGATCTCAAGCAAAGCTCCCGCACGCCCACAGCCAAAGCAAATGAGATGGTCTTTCGGTCCTGGCTGGAAAGTGAATATCCTCTACATGTGCTTCATACGAACAGTGGCACCCATGCTGTAGGAGGTTCACATGTGTATTAAGAAAAGAAAAGAAAAAACGAGTACAATCTGCATTTTTTTGTTAATATATACTCCAAATATTACAATTGTGTGTGAATATATATATATATATATATATATATATATATATATATATATATATATATATGAATGATGGTAGATGTACTTATGTAGAGGGATAGGTGTGTATAATGAATAAAAGTTTACGCGAAATAAAACATTTTATTCAGGTAAAACATTCTCAATGTTTTGACTAGTTCTTTAACAAAAAAATAACCTCTAAATAAATATATGTATAGACATCTCCATAATCAACGTTTTAATTCCTTATACATGTGTGTATATATAGTTGCATAACATATTATATAACAAATTAAAGTCTATTAGAAGGCACTTCTAGACATATCCCTATCTGCACAGAGGCAGTAAACAAGGCATGCACACATTACAGATAAATGTATTTTTATCTTACAAATTATAGTGTCAAGTCTCAAACTGCATAACAGAAAAATAACAAGCACACAAACACACGTGTTTGTGTACACACACAAATATATATATATATATATATATATATATATATATATATATATATATAATATATATATATATATATATATATATATATATATATATATATATATATATATATATATATATATATATATATATATATATATATATAATATACACACACACATACACATACACACACACACGCATATGCACACCCGCATATATAATATATATGTGTGTGGGATATATATATACAGATATACAAATATATATATATATATATATATATATATATATATATATATATATATATACATATACATACATATACATATGTGTGTGTGTGTGTGTTTGTTTGTTTGTGGGCGTGTGTATGTATGTATATATATATATATATATATATATATATATATATATATATATATATATATATATATACATATGTATGGACAGATAGATATATAGGCATACATACCTATATGTGTGTGTGTGTGTGTATGTATACATGTATATATGTGTGTGTGTGTGTGTGTACACATGTATATGTGTGTGTGTGTGTGTGTGTGTATGTATGTATATGCATACATACACATGTATATGTATATGTATATATATACGTACACATATGCATATGTATACACACACACACACACACACACACACACACACACAACACACACACACACACACACATATATATATATATATATATATATATATATATATATATATATATATATATATATATATATATATATATATATATATATATATATATATATATACGTGTGTGTGTGTGTGTGTGTGTGTGTGTGTGTTTTATATATGTGTATATATATATATATAATAGAAAATGAATAAATATATACATATATGTGTGTGTGTGTGCATGTATGTGTTGTGTGTGTGTGCATATTTTACTTCTAGTTCTTTTCCTCTTTTTATCCACTGATACAAAAGCAGCTTCACGGTGACTCACGCAAAAAAATTAAGACTGTAACTTTGGCTTTAATGGCGTTGCTCATTCGCCCGTATACACTGGAGTGCCTTCGGCGTCTCCGGCGGACGTGGCACTGTCGCCCTTTCTGAAAGACGCTCGCGGGACAACTATTCTAACAGATGTAAGAATCGCAGAAGCAGGCTAGTCGGGAGGAGGTGTTTCGCAGCGGCTAGGACTTCGGGATCGTCGCAGGTAGCCAGTCTTGATAAGAGGCTGCTGAAGACGGCCGCTTCGTTGCCCTGGCGTTCGGAAGGCTGGGGGTCTTGGGCACAAAGAGTGGGGCTGGGGGGCCTCTGCTCCTGTTGCTGCTGGGCTATGTGTTTGCTTATAGTGTCTTGGACGGATACGCGCATTTTAACGAAGTTTTCGGCAAGGGAGTTGGTAACGTCTGTGAGGCTTTGTCGCGGCGACTGTGCACGGAATTCTACGTACTGGTGTATTTCTGTTAGTTGCCGTGCTTCTCGCTGGCTCCTGATTATGACTTTTAGAATGTCGGAACCACGCTGCCATCCATGCACAGCTATTAGGTAGCGCGACAACAAGGCGAGGTAGTGACTGCGGGCCGAGGAGGCTGATCTCGGGTCACTCAATCCTGGCTCGTCGTAGAACAAGGAGAGCACTTCCGTCATCAGTGACACGTTAGGGTCGGCGTAGATGTGGCAGTAATTTGTATAAAACTTCATAATCGTCAAAAAATGCTCGTGCGTTACGATCTGGCGAAGCGTTGACGCCGAGAGAATTGGTAAGCAGGAGCTTGCATGGCTTGTGTCATTACGCGGCCATGTGTACGTGCTCGTGTCTATATGTTGTGCAGCTGAGATGTGGGTGCTGATCGCTACAGCTAGACGCAAGAGACGAGGCTTGTCACTCAAACATAAATGCTTAAAGAACGGTATCTTCGTAAAAAAGTGAGTCCTGCGTTCTACAAATAGGCTGTATAGTTTCCCTAGTCCTTCGATTGTATCCATGCCTACATGCTGGTGAAGATTTGAGGTTAAGGTGCTAAGGTTCAGCTTGATGAGACCCATGAGCTCGTCGTAATCATTGGGCTTGAGAACAGTTTTCAGCTCCTTGTCAGTCAAAATCTTTAAGGGGCGATCATACACCGGACCTCTCCGTCGGTCCTGCCGAAAGGAGGCTTTCATGGCTCCCACCAAATCCATCACATTTTGGTCTTCTCTTGAAATGGTTGAGCCCTTCCTTCGACTGACATGACTGATACTTTGTGAATCTTGGTTCGTCGGACTGGGTGAGGCTGGGTTTTTGCTGGGACGGAATGGTTTCCACAATGGATACGGACGGACGGGTTCGTGACACTCCCCCTTGACTTTGCTTTCACAGTAAGCAGGGGGTATTTGGCCTTTCGGCTTTCCAGGAATGATGTGGCATTTGCCATAAGCGCTACTGAGATCTGAGTAGTAAAATCCCTCTACGGAACATCCATTGATAGTCGGTGAGTTCCCGTAACCATAGTAGTTATGTACTTGTTGAGTGAGAATCATAGGGTTGGTGTTATTGAGCAAATGGGCTGGACTAGAGAGACCTATCATATCGGAACTTTGATTGCTATAATGACACTGGTTGGCTGCATGATTAAATGGGTAGATGTGTAACTGGCCGAGGCGGCTTTGGTCTGGATACCTATCGACTCCATACGCTTTCGTGTGCCTAACGATGGTTTCGTCCACGTGAGGACCGGCAGCGGTCGTGTGCCCTTCGCTTTCGCTCTTTCGCTGCACTCTCTTGAAGGCGTGTCCTCCCAGCAGCACCGGATTGGCTCGCCGCGGGAGGTTCTCATTCGAGTGCAGAATCGCGGGGGAAACCATGGAGACAGTTCGGGGGTAGTTGGCGCTGGATTCCTGGCCGTGAGTGGAGTCGCAGTACCCCTCTAACCACGCCAGCATAGTCAGTCTAATGGAAATCCTGATTCCTTTTTTGGAAGGAAGGCCGGTTACACTTTTATTGTCTTGGTTATTAACTTTGATCTCACGAATTGCTAATCCTATGTCACAACATTCTTCCTTTAGAAATGAAATTGCCTCAGAAATGACTACCCGTGATAATCTCTGCGACGACGCAGTCCGAGGAAAGTGAGGCAGAACAGGTTTAAATTCGCTTATCCTGCAAGATCCCTGGTGTTGACTAGATATTGTTGAAC
>NW_020868845.1:265253-272753 GCF_003789085.1 Penaeus vannamei
ACACTGTGATGATCACTATGCAAAGAGAAGAAGACGTACAAAAAAATGAGGGTAGAGAAAAATAAAGAAAACGTAGACTATCTGTGCCAATCGACCAGATAAGCAGACCTTGCGTCACGGTGAGTAGTAAATATTCCCGAGTCATTCTCGGTGTCGCGACGAGAGTGCCTGCCAGAGGGATAATGCTGCCTTCGCTCCGCACGAAAGCTGGAGTGTAAAAAAACAAATCTGAAATTGCGGAGCCTCCGCACGTACACAATTATATAAGGAAGTGGAAGCTCAATTATGAGAAAGTCGGTGAATCATATAATTGTAAATAACTGTGTAAACTTCCAATTAGATTATATATATTTTTTTTTATTTTCTTCCTGTCGTTCAACTTTTTTTTCTGTCTGGATATCTCTTCCCCCTCCCCCCTCTTTCTGTGATTCCCCGCCTCTCTCTCTCTCTCTCTCTCTCTCTCTCTCTCTCTCTCTCTCTCTCTCTCTCTCTCTCTCTCTCTCTCTCTCTCTCTCTCTCTCTCTCTCTCTCTCTCTTAATACCTGAATGAATGATAAAGCAATCGAATGGTCGTTCATTTTGAGTGATAATAATAATAGTATTAGCTTTAGTACTAGCAGTAATAGTAATGATACTAGTAATACTGATAATGATAATAATTTTGATAATGATAATGATATTGACAATGATTATGATAATGGTAATAATGATAAAAATAGTAATAATGATGCTACATTATCCTACCTCACCGCACTTGCTGGTCCTCGCCTGTATGACTCAATTCTACGGATTGCCTTAAAAGAAACAACGAAAAGGACAACGACAACGAAGACGCCGTCACCATTGTAAAGAGGCGCGTCAGCTGCGGCGAGCAAGGTGTCACGGCCTGGCACCGTAACTGCCCCCCACAAGCCGGTATGCATCCCCCCCCCTGCCCCGACCGTACCCATTGACTGCGGAGTGGCGATGCCCAGCCCAGCTACACTCCGCCTGGTGCCGTGTGACGTCACTAATTCCCACGGCTGCGTGGGGACGGGGGGGGGGGGTCCCATCCCAGAAAACAGTGCCACAGATCTAACGAATGGTGAAAAAATAAAGGAAATGGCCGAGGAAATAAGAAACCTTGCTGAACTGAAAAAAACTGCTAATGGAAAAAGAAAGTGATAGCGTATAAAAGGAAAAAATACCCTTCCTAATGATATCAGTGATATCGAAAATATGAATGAGGTCTCTCATGCTAATGTTTATATTACACATGATACCTTCGGCGAATCATCTGAAAACAGTGACGACAGTGAAAATGGCGTCTGCGAAGAAACGGAAAACACAGAAAATGATGGCAGGTACGGATTATGCGTATAATATCAATATAAGGGAAATGCGCAGAACCTTTGCAAATAGATAAGAAGCAACAGCTATATGTAATGCTATAAAAGACATATGTAAACTAAAGGGCCTCATTAAACAAAGATTTGGCCACAGCTAATAATAAGGTGTGATGGGGTACAAGAAAATTTTCTTCTTTCTGGTGTCAACTGTAGAATTAATTACTTGCTTTATTATGTTTATAATAATAATGTTGACATTGTCTGTTTACAAGAGCCCTTCACATCAATCACTAAATTAAAAACCGCCCCTAGAATTAGAGGATATCATTTCTATACAAACAGAAATGACAGGTCTACTGACTTATGTTAGTGACGCCATACCGCATAAACTGGTGAAGACGTCCGATGACAACAATGTGCAATATCATCATCTACATATTCGAACAGCCTCTGGGTCTTTTCTCCCCGTTCAATGCATACGCAAGGTGTAAAAAGTTTCAAACTGATTCACTGCCCAACTTTCAGAATCATGGCAAAGAGTTCGGACATTTTGTGAACGACAGATCAATGACCGTATATGATACAGACAGGAAAACTCACGTGCTGGTGGCAGGTTAGATTATGTTATAGGAAGGGATCTTGTGCATGGTAGCGTCAGATGCATGCTTGCAACAGAGTTAATCGGTGACCACTTTGCAACAGGAACGAGATACACAGTTGATAATAACCAATCCACAAAATCAAGTAGGTTGAAAATCTTTATTCCTCCCTGCCTTGAGCACCATTTTAAATCACGCATTTATGATTGGTATAACGAATACATAGTAACGTGTTAATAATTTTTTCGCGGATATGACGAAAGTGGTCACTGATTACTACAACACCTAGGTCTGTCCAAAGAAAACCTTAAATCACAATAACTCACAACTCTCAAGACAACCTATATGGGTATGTGACCACATATTATCATTACCCGTGACCTCATACAATTTCTTAGGGCTAACAAAAATCTACGGGAATTAAAAACTCAAATTAGAAATTAACACTTTGAACGGTTCCTCCAAAGCATTAACAATAACACTTCAGTGTCTGAGGTTTGGAAAAAAAATTAATCGTCTTTCAGGCAAACCGACTAATTCTCCACAGTTTCATAGTCCTCTTGCACAGGCAGATATGCGCCTTAGTCAGTGGGCTGGAGCGTCCAAACTGAGCTCACTTCCCACAAATATTCAGAATCACCTTAGTCAGTCTAAAATTGCTCGGAAATTTGCTATAGAGATTGGGTATTCTGATTCCATTTCAGACTTTGCTGAAATTAGTGTGGACTGAACAATGTATTAAGCAAAGGCAAGGCGTCCGCCCCAGGTGAAGATGGAATTACCTGTAGTGTCCTTCGCGTTATAGCCCAGGTACCTGGTAATCCCCTTTTGCACCTGTACAGATAAAGCTTGTCACAAGGTGTTTTGCCTGACTCCTGGATGCGCAGCCTAATTATGCCTATACCGAAACCAAACACTGATAAATACCGCCTAATTTCACTAACCTCATATTCATGCAAAATTCTAGAAAGGATAATGTTAAACAGACTCAGGTAGAAGGTAAATTATTTCACAGACTGTACGGATTCCTAACGGGACGTAGCACACAACATTGCATGCAGAGAAGTTATCATAGAACAATTGGTAAGCTTTGGCATACGGGGCAAATTATTGAGTTGGATTAGAATCTATCTTTCTAACAGATCCGCAAGAGTCTTGTTCAGGGGAGTGAGGAGTTCCACCTCACAGTTCTTTGAACTTGGGACGCCACAGGGAGGAGCTCTTAGCCCATTGCTGTTTAATGTCCTTCCGCACAAGTTGGTGACAGATATTCCTATTGGGGATGGAAAATCTGTTTTATGTTATGCTGATGACATATGTGTTAGAGCATCATATGAGAGCATGCAAAGAATTCTCGACGAACTCACAACAAGGGCTCATGAGTGTGGATTAGTCATCCCATCTAAGAAAACAATGGCTCTCAACCAGTGTATTATACCCCAACCCACATTTCACATAGGAAACCAGGAGCTTGACGTGTGTCATAAGTAGAAATATCTCGGGTTGAACGTAAATGATACAGACCTGATCGCTTCTCTGAAGAAGAGACTCTGGGAGAGACTGAAATCACTGAAAGCTCTTGTCGGAAAGGGACATATCGTCAATGTGAAGAAAGCTAAACTGTTTTACTTTGCCTGTATAAGTTGTTGACTACGCATAGCACTATTTGCAACGTAAGGAGATAGTACAAAATGAAGCTATGAGGATTAGTACAAAATGAAGCTATGAGGATTATCCTCGGCGCCCCGAGAACAGCAAGGATAGTGAACATGAGATCAGAGCTAAACTCTCCATCCATTTTGATATAGTAATATATATTTGCACTTTATTTGGGGTAAGAGCTCTAAGGGAACCTTTGTAACAGCTGCAACAAAGTCACGCACGCAGACGACGCTAATCATAGACACGAGCGGTCTCTGATACACAAAATATACAAGGAAGTTTAACGTCCCCATGAGTAAAATACCTAAAAGTCGATCCATTGCCCCATGAAAAAATCATCACGGATTGTGCACTTTATTTGTAAACCGAAAAAAGTGTTGAAGCAAACTGCTCTAGCAACGGTAAGGGAATACACATAATCTATGGGCGATGTGTACAAGTGTTATGTTGACAGATCCGGACAGTCTGAATACAAAGCTGGTTGTGCTTGCGCTATATACGATAATGGTGTACTGCAACATGAAGTTAACATGAGAGTGCAAAATGGAGCCAGCACTAATCAGACGGAGTTGGCAACAGAATACTTAATGTCTCGGGGTTCTCGTTATATTTTTTGACTCTTAAAGCGCTTTGGTATGTTCCTTCAAAACAAAAGACGATGAGGAAATTGTGAACTGCATTAACTGTAACGTAACTTATGCAATTTGTATGGATACCATCTTGTGTTGGTATACGCAAGCACAGCCACGTAGACAAATTGGCGAAAAAAAGCTTGCAGCAAAGATTACGTAAATATAGATCTTGGGATGCCTCTTGCTAGGGTTGCACATATATTAAAATGTTCTCACAAGGAAGAACTGATATGACGAGCTCACAAAGGCTTGAAAGCTGTAGTATAAGGCACTTCGATCGGTATAGAGATAGTAAGCCCTCCTGTGGCTGATACCGAAGTAAAACCAGTGTGAGGTGGATATTGACAGAATACGTTGCGCTCGAAGTGCAGATGAATCTAGATGTAAACTGTGTAACGAGGAAAATAAGCGAACACTTGTCATTGGATACAGCCTTTCAGACCACCTAACATGAGGTATAAAAAACTATGTGATTATTTTATTGCATCTGATACATTGGAAGACATGCTTAATCTAAAATTTACTATATAAAATTATCGTAATCATAGAACACTGTTATGTAAATACAAAAGCAAAGGTATATCAACTTAATAATATTCTTTTGCATGGTGTATGACATATTTTCATTATACCATGTATAGTTATAGTAATCGCAGAATAATGTACTGTAACACTAATCAAGATTGCCCATGTTTGAGCAGATAGCCAGGGTGATAAATATACTTACTTAACGAGTGTTACGCTGATGGATCTGTACAGTCTGGATGCAAAGCTGGTTGGGCTTGCACTGTATACAAAAATGGTTTACTGCAACATGAAGTTACTATGAGAGTGCAAAATTGGTCCAGCACTAAACAAACGGAGTTGGCAGGAATTCTCCTTGCAAGAGAATTCTTTATTTCTCAGGGGCTCTGGAGTGCTCTTCGATACTAAGGTCTTTGCAAACAGATGGCGACGAAGAAATTGTTAACTGCATTAAGCGTAGCGTAACTTTAGCATTCAATTTGCATGGATACCTTCTTATGTTGGTATACGCAAGCACGAGCATGTAGAAGCCTGCAGCAAAGATACTGTACACATAGATCTTGGGATGCCTCTTGCTAGTTTTGCACACATATTGAAAAGTTCTCATAAGGAAGAATTGGTAGATCAAGACGAACTCACAAAGGCCTGGAAGCACCACGATCTGTCTAGAGATGGTGGCACCGAAGTAAAACCAGTGTGAGGTGGTTACTGCCAGAATATGTTTAGGTTACAGAAAGTGCTGGCAACAGCACGGTGCAAAAAGTGTAGATGAATCTAGAGGTAAATTGTGTAATGAGAAAAATATGTGATACAGCCTTTCAGATCACCTAACATTAGATATAAAGAACAGGTAAAGCGTTTCCAATAATCTAACTGACATTATATAATTGGAACCTAAGGGGTGGAGGAACACTAGCATGAATGTTTCACAGCCCACTAGAGGGAGGGAATGAAAATTCTTTGCTGAACTCCCTTCCACAAGGGATAAAAGATAAGTATATCGATAAGCAGAAATTTCGATTCTGCAGTATCCTGTGCTATTAGTGAACCTCCGATTTTGCCTAAATAACCGAGTGGGAATTGAGTAATCCACTTCAGAAAGGTAAGGCAACTGCTGCTGGCGAGGATGGCATTCCTTACAATTTACTTCATCCCACTTTTACGTCTATCTGTACAGACTATGCTTATCCTATGAGCCTGAACAAAGCGATTGGCATTTCCAGTACCTGAACCCAACACTGACTTACGTATAACTTATATGCTAAGTTATCCCCAAGACCATATGGATTTCTACCAGGACGTAACAGTCAGAACGGTTTTGCAGAGAACTATCAAACTCAAACCCAGGCATGCAAACAGATCCTTGATCTTCAATCTGTCTTTGATATTGCAAATAGAGAAAAGATCCTTGAGTAACTTGCTAAATTTCTCTATAGAAGTGTTTGACCTTGACACACCCAAAGGAAGCGTGCTTAGTCTCATTGTTCCTTAACATTCTAATGTATATATTGCTAAGCCATATATCACCTGAGGGCAATGATTCCATTACAGCTGTTATGCCGATGACACTTGCATTAAATCCTCATCCGAGAGAATGCAGCAGATTCTAGATATCCTTTCAGCAAGAGCTAATGTGTGGCTTGATAATCTGGCCTGAAAAAAGACAAGGCAGTAACCCACTGATAATCCCTCTGCCAAGGTTTCATATAAATGACAGCGACCTAGATCTTTGCCATCAATACATATACCTCGGGGTGACTAGCAATGGTGCAGAGTTAAAAATAAAATTTAAAAAAAACTAGAGAAAAGACCATGAGCAGTTGAAGCCACTTTGAACACTTGTTGACGAAGACCATGGTATCAGCGTCAGTATTGCTAGACTTTTAATGTCAACACCAGTCCATACTAAAAGTTATGGCTGTAAGTAAAATGTAAACATAAATGCCATCAAAATAAACGTATATCCCGCAAAATGAACAAGACCATGATATATATATGTAGATGTTATCGCATGTTGGAATCCGTAGGCATGATCATGTTAGCGAGACCAGCTTATGATAAGCAAAGCGTAGATATAGATCTTGTTAAGATATCACACATCATTAGAACCATCTTCAAAGATGACTTGACTGAGCTGATTAATTTTTAACGGCCTGAAAGCTGGAACATAGACCACTATTTTTAGCAAGATTGAATCATTTATGGTTTATATAAAACAGGATGACTGTGATGTAACCCCATGAATCAGGTTTAGCTTTAGGTTGTATTAGCAGGTCGGTGCAGTTTGTAATGTCGAAGTGTAAACTTTGTAATGAAGAATATAA
Source organism: Penaeus vannamei (assembly GCF_003789085.1). Classification (NCBI taxonomy): domain Eukaryota; kingdom Metazoa; phylum Arthropoda; class Malacostraca; order Decapoda; family Penaeidae; genus Penaeus; species Penaeus vannamei. Next base: position 272,324 of record NW_020868845.1, read on the forward strand.
CCAAAAACTTGTCCATTATATCGCAGAGTGCCATGTGGTACAAACTTTCAGGCCACCTAGCATGAGGTACGCAGAATTAATATAATCTGATGTGTTAGTAGATAAGTGGATAACGTAGTTATTTCCTTTTCACTGATGTAATAGAGTTTGTATTGATGTTTAGCCCAAAATTTTCAATGTAATATTAAACAGTGCTGTGACCATGCATCGAATTTATCAAAACTTGCTCACGTCTGTGCAGTTTGCCAGGATGGTGAATGAATGAGTAAGCTAAAGGAAAAAATCGTAGCATGATTAATGGTGAGGCGTAGATTTTCATGATTTACACTATCATTAATACATGAATGATAATTAGCCAGTCGAAAATTGCATAGATCGAAGCTATAAGGATGATTTTCGGTGCTCCTAAACTGCGAAAACTGAATTCGAA
>NW_020868845.1:277753-282595 GCF_003789085.1 Penaeus vannamei
ACGGTGTGCACCACTGCGCCTGCGCCTTCGACCTCCAGCGCCGACCAGGAGCCGCTTCGGGATTTCAAGGGAGTGAGGAGGTATAGCAGATTAAAACGGATAAAAATTATCATTATTCAGTGTATTGCAATGGAAAAAAAGCATGCAAAGTAATCTAAACCGTACCTTGACGTTGGGGCGTGACGGAGCCTTAGCGGGTTATTGAATTCATAGGCTCGTCGCACCACCTGCGCCTCCTGCAGGGTACCTGGAGGACATAAGACTTTAGCAGAAATCTTCCTCCTGTAAACGCATGCCGTAAGGTTGCTGACTCCTATGTGGCTTCTTCATTTGTCTGCCGTAAACTATTACAAAAAGGAGAGAAACAAAAAAGTGTGTGTCTGTGTTTGTGCATGTGTGCGTGCGTGTGTTTATGCGGGCGCGCGCGAGGCGTGCGTCCGTGCGTAAAGTATCAAATTTCCCATGGTGTGTGTGGCACGGTCACCTGTATGAGGCATGAGGGCATATTTGAAGAAGTGGTCCTTCATGTCGGCGTGGTCGTCGGGTGCTTTTGGCGAGCGGAGGAGCGAGAGGGCCAGCGAGTGCGCCCTGGCCATCCAGCCGTACTTGCTGTCGTTGAGGACGGCCATTCCCCAGTCAGGTTCTGAGAGATCCGCCCACCTGCCGATGCCAAAGGTTTCGTTTAAATATCTGGAGACATGACCACTGTGCATGTGTCTCAAATTGCCACACACGGTTGGGACAGAAATATCAAACAGCCTCTTCGTGTTACTTTAATGAACAGTGTTCATCGTCGCCAGCCGAGCGCCGCAATCGCCTTACTTGTGGCCGCACACTTCGTATCTGGCGGAGTCCCACGACGTGTTCATGTGCGTGGGCCGCTCCAGGTGGCCGAACTGGATGTCAAACGACGCTTTGTTGGTGTGGATGTTGGTGTCAAAGAGCGCCTTCATGATCTTCCTGTTTTCGTGCCAAGAGACATACGTGCTGAACACCAGGAAGGGAGACTCGCTCGAGAGCTCAATCTCCTGAGAGAGCGTAGAAGCAGGGCTGATCTCGACGCTCCACCTCAGCCTTGCGACGAGAGGCCCGCTCTCCACGACCGCCACGGGCGTCACCGCGAAGCCAGACTGCGCGCGGAAGGCGCACGCGCAGAGAAAGGGGTTGCCATTAATCAAAAACCTTACAGACACATATATACACACACGCACACAGATATCTATATCTATATCTATTTATCTCTATCTTCTCTCTCTCTCTCTCTCTCTCTCTCTCTCTCTCCTCTCTCTCTCTCTCTCTCTCTCTCTCTCTCTCTCTCTCTCTCTCTATATATATATATATATATATATATATATATATATAATATATATATAATTATATATTATATACACACACATATAACAGAAACACATATATAAATGTGTATATACACATATATATATATATATATATATATATATATATATATATATATATATATATATATATATATATAGATAGAAGATAGATAGATAGATAGATAGATAGATAGATAGATAGATAGATAGAGAGATAGATAGATAGATAGATAGATATAGATAGATAGATAGATAGATAGATAGATAGAGATAGATAGATAGATAGAGAGAGAGAGAGAGAGAGAGATGCATAGTTACACAGACTTAAAATAATGCGCAGTAACGCACGATATTACTGAATGTACATCTACAAATCATGTCTCATCGCCCTGAGAAAAGACCAACCCCTTCGGCGTTGAGGACTTTTGGTGTCTCCAAGTGGTAGTCCATGACGTCCCACGCGTCCCAGTACAGAGGCTCGTCATCATAGAGCACCAGCTGGTTCCCCAACAGCTGCGTGCCGTCCGCCTTGAGGAAGACGTCTCTGTCATCTCCAGCCACGAGGAGGCTGACGACTTGCCCCCAGGGGTTGACTGTGGCCTTGAGCATTTCATTCTCCAGCGTGAAGAACCCATTTGCTTCAGCTGGAACGTTTTGTGAGATTTATTCGTGCACTAAGGGAATTCGTACAGCCTACACCTGTGACTCTACATATTGTGACTACACATTGTTATTACTGCTTACAAATCTGCTACGCCTTAGATGAAAAGGTATGAAACAGGCTTTCAATGACATGCCATCTTTAGCCTAAGATCAACATACTAATAGTGACATCTCGCGATGGGGTGCTGGCCAGGACGGGACTGGATCCCATGGGAGGCGCATCAACCAGGGCGTACTGCTCCCCTGCCTCTGTGCGCTGCACAACACCCAGCAGGTCTTTCCCTGAATATTCCCCCGGTATTTTGACCACCTCCTTGCGAGGCCACTGCAGGCTGTTCATCACCACCTGCTCGGTAGAGCTGCTTGTTCCTGTAAACGGATATCGCTAATTTACCATATATATAAGAGGGGTGCGTCCTCAGTAAGCTTCGTTAGATTTGTATGATCACTTTGGAATGCAAACCCCGTTGACTGATAAAAAAAAAAAAACGCAAAACTTTTACAGATGGCATCGCCAGCCTTGGTCCAGACAGAGAGTGCAGTGTCAATGGCCTCTTGGTAATACTTTTAATGCTTTGATGAGCCAGCTACATCGTGAAAACTACAGTAACACCTTCTTCCAAGCAGTATCTAATTCTATCCTGTTGCTGCCTGCATCATCCATGCTGCAGAAAATGCTACTGATAAAACTTAAATTTCAATAACCTGATCAAGCAAAGGAAACTTACTCGCTGAGAAGCTGATCGGCTGCGCTGCCCAGCTGGCCCACTCCCACTGACAAGAGGAACTCTGCATCGCGAAGGCGAAACTCCGCTTCCCGGCAAAGTCTTTTCATGGCCGCCTGCGTAGTGTAGGTGCCGTTGTGGAGTTCCAAGTACAGCTCACCTACCCATCGGCAGAAGTTGTGCTGCCTCTCTCCAAAATAAATCGTCCGGAGTGCTCATCTGCATCCTGTCGGTTAAGTGTGGATGATGAAATTAGGATTAACTTGGTTGTGAGAATATTTCTTATTGACAGTAGTAGTATGAGCAACAGTCTGTAAATATATATTTCTTGAAGATTAAACCCATCTCCTGCCCTCACTTTGGACAGCCATCGGTGTCCTGGAGGCGATGGCGTCTCTCAAGCATCTCCTGAGTGGGTCCACCACCCCCGTCGCCGTAGCCAAAGAGGAAGGCGGAAATCCCGGCCCTGCCCTTGTCTTGTAGGTTGTTCACCGTCCGCAGGGCCTCTTCGACCCTGATCAGGAGACGGGATATTTGAGCTCCTTATGCAAGACAAATTTAAGCTTCAAAAAGTAATCATCATATCAAATTAGCAAAAGCAGTCAGATCATTTGTGAATTTATACTGAAAACATTCAACAGGAGTTCCAGTGCGCGTACCGTGCTTCCATCCTTCCCCAAATGAAATTGTGGTGGGGAAATTTGTTCACAAGACTCCAGCTCATCTTTTGTGTCAGGAAACGTGTCAGGCCCATGTGCTGCAATGTAAATGCAAGCAATCAGTCAGCATGTATTAACCCATGTGGATCCACTGTTACACATTAAGATCCATGTGAGCATCGTAAATGTGGATCAGCAAGATCATTTTTCTTACCTGCATCATGGCAGGGATCTGGGCAGAATAACCAAATGTGTCCGGCAGCCAGAACTCTTTGCAAGTAACACCAAATTCTTTCTGGTAAAATGTCTGTCCGTGAAGGAACTGCCTGACAAAAGATTCTCCGCTGGGGATGTTGCCATCCATCTCCACCCACGTCCCACCCACTGGAAGGAACTTCCCTGCAGTAACTTGCGCTTTCACTCGTTCAAACAGTTCTGGATAATACTGCTTGCACCACGCCCATTGCTGCGCCTAGAAAAAAGATAATGAATCAGAAGGCTCCATCTGCAAGCATTCTAAGTAGGTTGAAAACAACAGATTTAGTATTCGTGCTGGTATGGTGTTAGTACCTGTGAAGCCACGAACAAGTGCTCAGGGTAATCTTCCATGAGCTTCAGCTGCGATGAGAAACTACGTGCAACCTTCCTTTTGGTTTCCGAGTAAGGCCAGAGCCAAGCGGAATCGATGTGGCAGTTCCCAATAACCGCCAAGTGTGCTCTCCCATTGCCCTTCCGGAAGTATTCATCAGCCAAGTCACTGGCTCCGCTGCAGAGAGTAAAAGCTGCTGTGTGATTTATCTTTATATATTTAGTTATTTCATTCGTTTTGCATGCGTCCCTAAGATTACTTCATGGTAAATGAGCGTTGTAAACAATACAAAATTGTGTGTATATCCAGGAGCGAGTAGATGTAAACATGGCGTTCGTAAATCTGTGTATTTATTCAGACATACACAAACAAACACACACATAAATATGCATTTTGTGTACATCATTTGTAGGTCATCCACTTTTTTGCCCGACGACATTTACCTTTCATTCCCCGCAATGATGGAGTTGACCATCTGGTTGGCGGTGTAGAGTGCTTGGTAGCCCCGTTGGTCGGGGATCAGCTCCTGCGCCAACTGGTGAAGGACCTCCAGGTCGCGCGTCAGCTTGTACACCGTCGAGTCCAGCTGGGCGATCTCGGCACGACTCAGCGTGAAGTACATGTTAGGGTCTGGAGGATCTGGAAAGAGAGAATTGTTACCTCCGCATTGTTACATAATGTCACCAACAGAACAGTTTCCTGTGACTAAATACTCACATACGTCTCAGTAATAACCCTTACCTATCTGGTCTCCCGGGCCGGCTCCGAAGAGCTTGTTGGCCGCCATCTCAACGTAGTAGAGCGAGGGGGGCCCCCGCCTCATGGTTGCGTGTGAGCGGGTAGTCGGTGCGACGAGAGATGGCGTCGCC
>NW_020868846.1:25000-35000 GCF_003789085.1 Penaeus vannamei
TGGTAGCACGAGTAATAGCAGTGGTGGTAGCACGAGTAGATAGCACGAGTAATGCAGTGGTGTAGCACGAGTAATAGCAGTGTGGTAGCACGAGTAGCAGTGGTGGTAGCACGAGTAATAGCAGTGGTGGTAGCACGAGTAATAGCAGTGGTTAGCATAGCAGTAGCAGTGGTGTAGCACGAGTAATAGCAGTGCTGGTAGCACGAGTGTGGTAGCAAGCATAGCAGTGTGGTAGCACGAGTAATAGCAGTGGTGTAGCACTAGCATTGGTGGTAGCACGAGTGCAGTGGTGTAGCACGAGTAATAGCAGTGGTGGTAGCACGAGTAATAGCAGTGGTGGTAGCACGAGTAATAGCAGTGCTGGTAGCACGAGTAATAGTAGTGGTGGTAGCACGAGTAATAGCAGTGGTGTAGCACGAGTAATAGCAGTGGTGGTAGCACGAGTAATAGCAGTGGTGGTAGCACGAGTAATAGCAGTGGTGGTAGCATTAGCAATAGCAGTGGTCTTAGCACGAATAATAGCAGTGGTGGTAGCACAAGCAATAACAGTGGTGGTAGCACGAGTAATAGCAGTGGTGGTAGCACGAGTAATAGCAGTGGTGGTAGCACGAGTAATAGCAGTGGTGGTACACGAGTAGCAGCAGTAGCAGTGGTGGTAGCACGAGTAATAGCAGTGGTGGTAGCACAAGCAATAACAGTGGTGGTAGCACGAGAAATAGCAGTGGGGTAACACTAGCAATAGCAGTGGTCTTAGCACGAGTAATGGCAGTGGTGGTAGCACGAGTGATAGCAGTAGTGGTAGCAAGAGCAGTAACAGTAGTGGTAGCACTAGTAATAGCAGTGGTGGTAACACGAGTAATAGTAGTGGTGGTAGCACAAGCATTGGCAGTGGTGGTAGCATGAGAAATAGCAGTGGGGGTAGCATTAGCAATAGCAGTGGTCTTAGCACGAATAATAGCAGTGGTGGTAGCACAAGCAATAACAGTGGTGGTAGCACGAGTAATAGCAGTGGTGGTAGCACAGTGGTGGTAGCACGAGTAATAGCAGTGGTGGTAGCACGAGTAATAGCTGTGGTGGTAGCACGAGTAATAGCAGTGGTGGTAGCACGAGTAATAGTAGTGGTGGTAGCACGAGTAATAGCAGTGGTGGTAGCACGAGCTATAACAGTGGTGGTAGCACGAGTAATAGCAGTGGTGGTAGCACGAGTAATAGGTGGTGGTAGCACGAGTAATAGCATGGTAGCACGAGTAATAGCAGTGGTAGCACAGTAATAGCAGTGGTGGTAGCACGAGTAGCATAGCAGCAGTGGTGGTAGCACGAGTAATAGCAGTGGTGGTAACACGAGTAATAGCAGTGGTGGTAGCACAAGCATTGGCAGTGGTGGTAGCACGAGAAATAGCAGTGGGGGTAGCATTAGCAATAGCATTGGTCTTAGCACGAATAATAGCAGTGGTGGTAGCACAAGCAATAACAGTGGTGGTAGCTCGAGTAATAGCAGTGGTGGTAGCACGAGCTATAGCAGTGGTGGTAGCACGAGTAATAGCAGTGGTGGTAGCACGAGTAATAGCTGTGGTGGTAGCACGAGTAATAGTGGTGGTAGCAGTGGTGGTAGCACGAGTAATAGCAGTGGGTAGCACGAGCTATAGCAGTGGTGGTAGCACGAGTAATAGCAGTGGTGGTAGCACGAGTAATAGCTGTGGTGGTAGCACGAGTAATAGCAGTGCTGGTAGCACGAGTAATAGCAGTGGTGGTAGCACGAGTAGTGGTGGTAGCACGAGTAATAGCAGTGGTGGTAGCACGAGTAATAGCAGTGGTGGTAGCACGAGTAATAGCAGTGGTGGTAGCACGAGTAATAGCAGTGGTGGTAGCACGAGCAATAACAGTGGTGGTAGCACGAGTAATAGCAGTGGTGGTAGCACGAGTAATAGCAGTGGTGGTAGCACGAGTAATAGTGGTGGTGGCAGAAGCAATAGCAGTGGTGGTAATAGCAGTGGTGGTAGCACGAGTAATAGCAGTGGTGGTAGCATGAGTAATAGCAGTGGTGGTAGCACGAGTAATAGCAGTGGTGGTAGCATGAGTAATAGCAGTGGTGGTAGCACGAGTAATAGCAGTGGTGGTAGCACGAGTAATGGCAGTGGTGGTAGCACGAGTAGCACGAGTAATAGCAGTGGTGGTATCACGAGTAATAGCAGTGGTGGTAGCACGAGTGATAGCAGTGGAGGCAGCACGAGTAATAGCAGTGGAGGTAGCACGAGTAATAGCAGTGGTGGTAACACGAGTAATAACAGTGGAGGTAGCACGAGTAATAGCAGTGCTGGTAACACGAGTAATAGCAGTGTAGGTAGCACGAGTGATAGCAGTGGTGGTAACACGAGTAATAGCAGTGGAGGTAGCACGAGTGATAGCAGTGGAGGTAGCACGAGTAATAGCAGTGGAGGTAGCACGAGTGATAGCAGTGGTGGTAACACGAGTAATAGCAGTGGAGGTAGCACGAGTGATAGCAGTGGTGGTAACACGAGTGATAGCAGTGGAGGTAGCACGAGTAATAGCAGTGGAGGTAGCACGAGTGATAGTGGTGGTAACACGAGTAATAGCAGTGGAGGTAGCACGAGTGATAGCAGTGGAGGTAGCACGAGTGATAGCAGTGGTGGTAACACGAGTAATAACAGTGGAGGTAGCACGAGTGATAGCAGTGGAGGTAGCACGAGTAATAGCAGTGGTGGTAGCACGAGTGATAGCAGTGGTGGTAACACGAGTAATAGTAGTGGAGGTAGCACGAGTAATAGCAGTGGAGGTAGCACGAGTAATAGCAGTGGTGGTAACACGAGTAATAGTGGTGGTAGCACGATTAATAGCAGTGGAGGTAGCACGAGTAATAGCAGTGGTGGTAGCACGAGTAATAGCAGTGGAGGTAGCACGAGTGATAGCAGTGGTGGTAACACGAGTAATAGCAGTGGAGGTAGCACGAGTAAGTGGTGGTAACACGAGTAATAGCAGTGGAGGTAGCACGAGTGATAGCAGTGGTGGTAACACGAGTAATAGCAGTGGAGGTAGCACGAGTGATAGCAGTGGAGGTAGCACGAGTAATAGCAGTGGAGGTAGCACGAGTGATAGCAGTGGTGGTAACACGAGTAATAGCAGTGGAGGTAGCACGAGTGATAGCAGTGGTGGTAACACTAGTAATAACAGTGGAGGTAGCACGAGTGATAGCAGTGGTGGTAACACGAGTAATAACAGTGGAGGTAGCACGAGTGATAGCAGTGTAGGTAGCACGAGTAATAGCAGTGGTGGTAGCACGAGTGATAGCAGTGGTGGTAACACGTAGCACGAGTGATAGCAGTGAGAGTGGAGGTAGCAGAGTGATAGCAGTGGTGGTAACACGAGTAATAACAGTGGAGGTAGCACGAGTGATAGCAGTGGAGGTAGCACGAGTAATAGCAGTGGTGGTAGCACGAGTGATAGCAGTGGAGGTAGCACGAGTAATAGCGCACCACGAGTAATAACAGTGTAGCACGAGTGATAGCAGTGGAGGTAGCACGAGTAATAGCAGTGGAGGTAGCACGAGTAATAGCAGTGGAGGTAGCACGAGTAATAGCAGTGGTGGTAGCACGAGTAATATAGAGTAGCAGTGGTAGCACGAGTAATAGCAGTGGTGGTAGCACGAGTAATAGCAGTGGAGGTAGCACGAGTGATAGCAGTGGTGGTAGCACGAGTAATAGCAGTGGAGGTAGCACGAGTGATAGCAGTGGAGGTAGCACGAGTGATAGCAGTGGTGGTGCTGTAGTGACTCAGCAGAGCAGACGAAAGTATATTAAAGTTTTTGTTCAATGTCTTAATATTTAGAGTAGCTGGCAGGATGGAGGTTCACAGAACAGCATAAAAATCATACAATATTTATTAATAGAAAACTAAACAAAACCGTGACTAAAACTCAGACAAAAGACAAAAAAACAAAACAAAACTTCGTGGAGTTAAAAGATCTAAACATCAAATAAAACAAGTAAAAAAAAACTAAAGCAAGTGAAAGAAAAGGCAATTGAAATACATTGAACCAACATATAAATAAAACAAGTAAAAAGACTAAAAAGTGAAATCAAACAAGTAAAAGTGACAGTGAAATCAAACTTAAGCAAAGCAAAACTGAATATAAATACTAAAACACAAGCAGAACTTTTAAATAAAATAGAACTTAAATGAAATAAAAGCACATAAAAACTGAAAAAAACTACGACAAATGAACTAAAAGATCATAAAAAATAACTACGACGGTCCAGCAAAACAAAAGCTCAAAATAACTAAAAATAAAACAAAGCACTTCCAATTTAACTAATTAAAATCTTCCGTCCTTTGGCCGAAACAACACTCTACTTAACTTTTTAATGGAGACTCGGTGAGCTTTGCAAGAAAAAAACACGGGTTCCAGAGATCGGACGCAAGAATTCTGACACTTGCTTTTGGCTGCCCTTCCCGATATAAACAAAGACAGGCGATTGCCGAGTGTCTGGTTCGTTATTACTAAAAACAATAATCTTTCAATGCGTTAATATGTTTTGGTTCGCTGGACCTTACAATTTTTAAGTGAAAATTAATGAAATAAAAGTAAAAAAAAACTCATGCACAATTATAAAAGCGATAAAAACAAACGAAAACAATAGAAAACGGGGTGTATAAAATGCAACATAAAACCAGATAGATATACAATAAAAATAAAAAGAACTAGGTTAGTCTTGATGACAAGTGCTATACATTAAAAATAAAATAATAAAAGAAAAGATCGTTAAAAACAATATACGAGAACACGTGGTCGCCCTGATTTGTTGCTCCTTGCGGGGGCAAGCCCGAAACCTAGGGGGCGCTACCAATTTTTGGGGTAACTCGCATAAAACAGGTTACTACAACCACCCCCACGGACCGGAGTCCGAAGCTGCCACTTAAAGCAAGTTACAAGGGAAATCTCCGCGCAACTAGTTCCCTCCATGTTAATGGAAGCCCACCCTTAAAAGAAATTACAGATGTTTTGGCGCGATCAACATGGTACATACGAGAAACACTTGGCAGCGGAGGACTAAGTCAACACAGGTCCATAACACATAACACGCAAGACAGGACACCACAGGACAGGACAGAGCAGACAGACAAGACAACCTGAAAAGTAGAGTGCAGTTTAGGGACACAGAAACAGATTATAATTAATTAAAGTGGGCATGCAATGTTCATAGTCATTAAGAGTTATTCGGCTGGATCGACAACCTGAAACGAGTATGGGGAAAAAAAGTAAATGCTACATCACAAAGCATTCACCTCAACTGCTCTCCTCCTGCGAAGAAATAGAATGGAGAAACAAATCAATTTAAGGTATCCAACCTGCAGGATAGTGAATAAGGCAAACCAAGGAAAACTTGAGCAAAAAAAAAACAAAACAAAACAAAAACAATCTAAAACATAATAGGCATGAACATAATTACAATACAGAACTTTTACATTAGCCAAAACACATTACATAAAACATGAACTCAGATCATGCAGAAATAAAACAGTACAATTGAGAACATAAAAACATGAACCAAAAGAGTACATAGAAACATAAAACAAAATGGTAGATAAAGACAAAATAATACATAAAAACATAAAAAGAACATAAAATAATACATAAAAGAACATGGACTAAAACAACTAAAACAGTACATATTAGAACATAACAAAAGAACATGAATAAAACGTACATAAAAGAACATAAAAGAACATGAACTAAAACAGTACATAAAAGAGAACATGAAAGAACATAAAGAACATGAACTAAAACAGTACATAAAATTTAGAACATGAACTGAATCAGGAAATGATGAACATAACCACTGACATGAAGAGACAAGTGAGTTTTGATCACAAAAATAATTATAATCCCATAACAGGTACTCGGCTCAGCACAGCAGGAAGCACTACCTGAAAGTGGGAAATATGGTACATTTTAGTTTGCTCTTACCAAATTGCACTAACACTTTTGGCCTGGGTGTTCTCTTTCTGGGTCCACACTGTTGTTTTCACTCGTTCCAACTGTGAATGTATTACACTGCACTCCATGTTCAGCTGAGCATGCTGCAAGCAAAGCAACATCAAGTGGATCATCAACTTCAGCGTCCGCTAGTTGATGGGGCAGATGGAGCTCTTCCATCGGATAATAGGGCTTCAAATAGTTCACATGAACCCTACGCTCGTGAGCTTCACCGTAAATATTTTTTAACCAGAAACACAACAGGTCCCAGTTTCTTGAGCACTCTAGCCGGACCTTCCCAACGGGGTGACAAGGTATTGGTACGCCTATGAATTTTTGTTAGAACCAATGAGCCTTCTTTAAGGAACAAATGTCTTCTTACTTTACGGTCATAATCCCTAGTCCATCCAGCCCTAGCTTTTTGGCATGCTTCCTGAGCTGCACTCCAAGCCAGCTGTAGCCTATGCCGTAGGACATCTGGGCCAGCTTCGTCATAAACAGGTTTCATCGTTAAACCAACGGGCATGTCAACTGGGTGGCCTTGAAATAAATGCAAAGGCTGGTCCATGACTGACCTATGAATGGAGGTGTTTAGAGCGAACCTCACCTGCCGCAGAACTTCATCCCAATAATATGCTGCATGACCACAGAGGGCAGATAATGCTTCTTTAACCACCCGGTTAGTTCTCTCTACTATGCCATTAGCTTGAGGGTGATATGGGAGAGTTAGTTTGAATTTCACCTGTAATTCAGTGCAAACAGCGGCCAGAAGGTTGTTGAATTCTGCCCCGCCGTCAGTCTGCAACTCCATCGGTGGTCCATATACTGTAATAAAGTTATCAATAATTGCTACAGCAATGGTTTCAGCCCTCTTATCTGGAAGCGGTATCAACTCTACGTAACGGGATAAATGATCAACCAAACTAGAGCATAAAGATTGCCTCTCTCTGTTTGGGGTAGTTTAATTAAGTCAGCTGACACTCTTTCAAGGGGGCGGCTAACTTCAGGGGCTGAAGCTAATGGGGCTTTGTAGAATGACCCTTTTTTCTCTGACAATCTGGACATGATTTTACAAACTGCTTAGTATAAGACAGCATGTTCGGGAAGAAAAACATAGATTTTGCCTTGTTATATGTCCTAAAAATTCCGGGATGGGCTGCAAGAGGGGAAGCGTGGGCTAGTCTCAAAGCAGAATCCCTCAACTGCCGAGGCACAACAACCTGTCGAAGAATGCGGTCATTATTGTTCTGCAGATGATATAAGACACCATTGGCGACTTCAAACTCGGCTACAGAGGTTGGTAATTTTGTGACTGGCAGGGTTCCACCCTCGAGATATTCAATAGTCTGAGCCCAGGTAAGATCTTTCATCTGTTCACTTCGTAAGACAGCTGGATCATTGTCTTCCAAAATTTCGGTAGCATTCACAGCAACTGTAGAGGCTCGTGATATCATATCTGGGACATAATGTGATCCCTGCTTATAGACAATCTCAAAGTTTAGTGCTGGAGATCATTACACCAACGAGACATTCTGGGACTTTTAGTTTTTCGTAAAAACGTAGACTAAGGGTCGGTGGTCTGTGTAGACAGTGAATTTCCTACCATAAACATAAGGGTCAAATGCTCTAACTGCCTCAACAACTGCCAGGGCCTCGCTATCTGTTGCACTATATCGCGTTTCTGGGCTATTCTTTTTCCTGGAAAAATATGCTATGGCATGTGATATACCGCTAGAATCTCGTTGCAAGAGACAAGCACCAATGGCAATCTTTGAAGCATCACAGTGCACTTCAAAGGGTTGCTCAATCTGGGTTTCTTAAAGCAGGTGCGGATATCAAAGCCGATTTAAGACTCTCAAATGCTGGCACTCACCCGTCCATGTAAAACTTTGCATTTTCCTAGTCAGAGCTGTTAACGGAGCTGCCATTTTAGCAAATTGGCGATGTGTCGTCGGAAAAAGCCTGCAGCCCCCAAGAAACCTCCTAATGCCACGTACATCTTTAGGATATGTCATCTCTGTTATGGCTTGTACTTTATCTGGATCAGGAAGGATTCCCTCGGCCGACACCTCAAATCCCAGAAATTTGAATTTCCTCCATCTCACATTTGGTTGGGTTTAAACGTAGCCCTGCTCGATGTAATAGGGACCAGCGTTTCCTCTAGGTGGTTCAAATGTTCCTCCATACTTCTTCTGCTAAAGATGACTACATCATCAAGGTATGCAGCTGTATGGCGACCTAAACAGATGACAGTATAAGATTAATGATCCTTTGAAATGTTTGAGGAGCTGTTTTCAAACCATATGGCATCCTTTTGAATTGCCAGACACGAGCTCCATCACTGAAGGCTGTTTTTGGCCTGTCTGCAGGGTCAACTGGAACAGCCCAATAGGCAGAGCGGGCATCCAAGGACGAAAAAATACAGCTTTGGTGGAGGTCATCAATCACTTGCTGAATTTGTGGTAATGGGTATGAGTCAGAAGTTGTAAGGGCATAATAGTGCGAAAGTTTACACAGAATCGTACAGTGCCATTCTTCTTCCTCACAAGTACAACGGGGGGATAGCCAAGGGCTAGTCGAAGGCTCAATGACACCGGCTTTAGCCATGGCATCGCACTGTTCTCGAATTGTAATGCGTGCTGTATGCGGTAACCTCCACTGTCTGGTAACAGTTGGTTTGGCATCTCCTGTTGGTATTGAGTGTGTAACATCCATGGTGTCTGTACTAAACAAACCAGGGAACTTTTGAAAGAGGTTCTGGATGTTCGTCTTCTCACTCTCATCCAGATGATCCAATGATGGAATTTCCTCATGACTATCTTTAGCAGGAGCTATCAGGTTAGTGAGTGTGGCTGGACGTAACGGCATCAACCTGTACTTCCTCCATTTCTGTAGCTACTGTAGGCATGGGCTTCGAACTCTTGCAAACTGGGCTGGAAAAAAAGTTTATGTGATTTATATAAACTGCGTACTTTACTTGAGTCTTATGGGCCGCTTTCTGGGCAAGTCTGTTTACTGGGTAATTTGTTTTATTGACATTATAGACTGGGCAGTCAAGTCACTGGTTAATTTGGTAGAGATTACCGGGGTGGATACTTTCTATGAACTAGAGTATAATTTGCCCGTCTTAAGATATCTATACCAATAAGCATATCTCCAGGAAACTTTATACCATCAACAATGCATACCCTGTGAGAAAACGACTTTTCGGCGGATACGTATACCTGGACATCCGCCTCACCCTCTACGTCCAATTTAGTTCCTGATACACCTAAAAGCTCCCTATTAGGTTTATGTTGGTGTTTCATCGAGACTTAGTTCTTAGTGCAAGCTTTAAGCAATGTTGCCTCACGCGTATCCTGTGTCAATTAGACACCTAAGTTTCACGCCATTCACCCGCAACTGAATCATGGGCTTACCTGTTTGCCTAGTTACCTGTACAATTTCCTGATGAGCCCGTTCTCTGGGCATTGTCAGGTTCAGTTTGGGCTCCTTGCCTGGCCTGACTTCCTCGAAAGGGACATTGCTGGCGGTTGTGTCCCGATTGACCACATTTCCAGCATACATAGCCTTTAGGCTTTTCTTGGCAATCACGAGTGCTATGGCCTTGTTGACGGTGGAATGCACAGTATGGTTGATCGCCAACTGCTGCAGTCATTACCTGTTCAGGGTTTGGGGACCTTGGGAGAACTGTACTGGCTGCTTAGATCCGTACCTTGTACGAGCTCTTTGGCGTATGCCGCAAATTCGAATGCAATAGATGCGAGCTCATCTGTGGTTCTGTGCTCTTGGCCTGCAATGCTTTCTGAAAACCAAAATGGAAGGGTCTCAATAAATGTTCTTTTAACTAGCTCCTCTGGCCGATCTGCCATTACCAAGCAGTCCTTCCAACCAGAGAGAACTGCACTCTCTATTTCATGTAACAAATCTTGTGGACTTTGATGTTCTCTAAGTCTCTTAATGGATAGCTGCCTTAAAAACTCTGAAGTGGTTATTGTGCCGCAAAAT
>NW_020868846.1:70189-75189 GCF_003789085.1 Penaeus vannamei
TATATGTATATTAGTTGGTGAGAGAAATTCATTCATGCTAAAATCATTGCAATCAGTTATGCAAAGGTATTCTAAAAAGAAGGAAATATTCTGAACCAATCACACTGGCAGAGTAACCGTGGAAGCCTAATATTGTCCTTGTAAATAGCAATAGCACCCTCCGAGAAAATCACCAACAACACACTATCTAAAAGAAATGGTAAATCTTTATAGGGAAAATCTGTACAGTATGGCCGCACCAAGTTAGAGCAAATTGAAGATGATATTCTTGTAGAGGACAAAAAGTAAGAGTGGTTGGTACCAGAATAATCTGCTGACACAAATGGTAATCCACAAATATAGGAAAAAGGTCGCGGAAAGCATCACTCACAGCCAAAGTCCACTTGGCACTCCAGCGGCTAAGTCTACTTGCTTGGCGAGAAAGAACAAGTTGTCGCGCAGCTCGCACACCGTCTTCTGTCCTATGGCGCACTTATGTCACCACTACATCACAACCAATCAGGAAGCAGCAGTTTAACAGAGATTTTTATTTGCTCATTAAAGTTCAGGTATTATATTCCATATACTTTATCATAAAAATGCACATGAGTATCGACCAATGCTTCATATATAGCCTCTTTAACCCATTACCAATGGGTAAAAATTTTGGCAAGTTTACGTATGCATGGGCTTGTTGGCGTGCACTGGCAGTTTCCCCTGTTTGCGCCCGACTCGATCGGTAGTTTGCGAGTGACATATAGCACCTAAAAGCTTTTATTTTGCTAAAATTTATAAAAAATATTAAAATTTTGAAGGTTTACCTTCACTTTAGGTGCCATTGCCTAAAATCTTTACCATATAAATGAAGCTGCTACTACCGGAGAAAAACAACCTCCGTCCGACGAGCCAGTAGCGCAGGAATGGGCATGACATGATGCCCCCGGCGTTTGGTCCACAACAGCCATGGCGTGTACGTACGTGCCACCCGGCGGCAATGGGTTAAGTTAAAATGTGTATTTTGATCCTCAGTCTTAGCTAACTCATTAATATCCTAAATTGCCAAATTACTCAAATACAGTCGTTACTTAACACACACGCACATTTCTGGCTACACCGGTGGCCTGCCTCATTCTTCTCAGTGACAATGACCTATGTGTGTCACTTGTGTTATGGGGGTGTGCTTGACCTTTTTTTTTTTTACTCAATGGTAAAATTGAAATCATAAAGCTTCTACAGATTCACGGAATCATCCTAAATGAAAGAAAGTGTGTAAAGTGCAATGCAATTTTCTGAACTGTTTCAGCTCTATCTTGTCGTGCATACCGAGGTGAAGAGGCGGAGCCCCCCCATCAACCCTCCCCTCAGGCAGTAGGCCCAGTCATCTCAACTTGGACATTTGAGTAAATTTTGTGTCAGTTACCGTGTGCACTTGCACTTTCGTATATTCATATATGGCAGCATAATCAGACACTTGTATTTCGGGAGTAGTATTTAGTGTTAGATGTAAATTTTGGCTCGCATTTCTGAAAAGTCGCATTTCTTTGATCTTCATAATTAGGAAGTTTGGCTCACATTTCCGAAGTCGCATGTCATTACCTTAATAATTAATTTCAGTCATTTACTGACACTGAAATCAAGCTGAGCCCACTCTTTATCCCCCCCCCCAACAAAAAATGGTTCCCCACGTGTCCCCCAAAATTGCTGGGTGGAGCTGCGGACTTAGTCTCTGGCGGGTGCATCTGTACTGTAAAGAATTACCCTTTATACTACAGATGCACTTGAAAGAGAAAAAGTCCCTAGCTCCTTGTCACAATATTCATTCAACAATGTAAGTTGCCATAACTGGTCATGCTCTTCAGGAGGGTTGATGGGGGGATCTGCCCAACATCCCCATGAAATTAGTCAGATGGAAAAGGTCACTAGCATCAGGGAGGAGTTCTGCAAGCATGCAATACATGCAGAAATCCCAATAGGATATTCAGGCGGAAATGTTAAAATTGACAGAATAAGTAATAGTGTGATAGGGCCTTTATTTTAGAGCCAGGTCAAGATGGGCTTGTTTCTTATCTTTAAAAAAATACATCAAAAGTAGTGCAGGATTAGTGTTGTACAAATTTTAAATACAACAATTAAACCCATAAATAAGCTGAAGGCCTTTGGCATATTTGCGTGTTTTCTTGCTCTTCCCTTCGTTATCTTATTCACCAAAAGTAGTCTACAAGCGATGCATATCATTCAGGACCAATTAGACCAATTCTGACTCTTAGATTTAAATTCGGAATCTTAATTGAATTTTCACTTCATTTTCTCTACAATTTTGGATACAACTCATGTCTCTTCATTTGTTCACTTTTTTTTTTTATCTTTTACACAACTGTCATGAGAAATTTTACCCATATCCCTCCCTCCATCCCCCACCTAGAGACCCTAACCTTGCTGGAGAGATCATTGCAAACTTGGTCTTAGGTTCCAACATTACATATGTTTCTTCTTCTTCTTCTTCTTCTTCCATATACTTTTTCATTCCTTTCATAAACACACATATTCACTTATTTACATAGTGTAAAATCTGTAACTATAAACATAAAGGAAAAAAACTCTTTAAACACATACATAGTATATACATATATAAGTAAGAATAAATACAAATATAAATACATACATTTTTATATATCTTTCCCATAAGGCAATCAAAATCATATCACACGTCTATGAACTAACCAGATAATTAACAATTATTTCACTCACTCTCTCTTTCTCTCTTGTTCTCACCAAATAACATATATGCTCAAGAGCCTCAGGCCTACCTGTACTTGGTGCCGCAACACGTGGTACTGGCGGAGGCGTCTCTCTGGCAGATGCTGACTCTTCAGCTGGCAGTGACACAGACGGTAAACTCTGGGCTTGTCTGTCAGGCGTATTGAAGGTGAAGAAAGGCACAGGAACATTGGCCATAGCTTGGTGAAGCATGGCAGGCACAGAGCACAGCGTGGGCAGGAGGGGCATACGCATGTTGACGTACAGCATGCCCACCACGCCAAAGAAAACGACTAAAAGAACCAACAATAAGAATGGGATGGAGTAATGCCACGTACTTTCATCACAGTGCGTGGGGTCCAGATCCGCACTTGGCTCACTGTGGTGTCTGCCGTTGGCCACTCGCGTATGTTCGTGGTGGTTGCCAGGCGAAGTCACCTGTGTTACCGGCCCCTCAGCACGAACCCCAAGGCCCCCAGTTCCATTCCCATCCCGACACTTTCCACTGTTGTCGAAGCCCCCACCGTTCTCCAGGAAGCCCTGCCCGGCCCGCCTCTGTCTGGCGCCCTCAGGGGGGACATAGGGCCTGGTGGGTGACGCACTGTGATTCTGGCAGGCGGCCTTGAAGGCGCCATCGGGCAGATCTTCGTCGCGGCCGCCGCGCCACGCCGGGGACGACGGCGGCCGCGGCGGCAGCGCCTCAGCCCCGTCGGCGCCCTCCGAGTCCGACCCCGTGTCGTAGTCATCATGAATCTTGGCCCTCGGACTGATGCCCGACCGCGCCGACACCGGGAAGTACCTGCACACGGACGTCCTCGGGGAGCGCCTGGGGTCGCCCCTGGGGTCGCCGCCAGGGTCGCCCAGGGACCGCGACAAGAGCCCCGCGCGCCCCTCGGCCTCGTCCTCCTCCTCGGGGTAGTGGGCGCCTTCCTTGGGCCGCCCGCGGGACGCCCCCGCCGAAGCCCTGTGGTTGAGTGACGTCTCCGCCGTGCTCCTTGAGCTCCGCCGCGACCTGGACGAGCGGGACGACCTGGACGACCTGCCACTGCCTTGGCGCTCCCCCGACGAGTCGTTCTCGTCGTCCTCGTCGGAACTGAAGGTGTTGAGTCTGCTACTGTTTGGGGTCCTGGTGGACTTCGCGTTGGCTGTCGAGTTCCTCTTGTGGCTCGCCAACGCGTGGTTGAGCTTCTTGATCAGGATGTTCCTCGTGCTCGCCGTGACAGGTGTTGTGATACCATATTCCTTTAGTTTCTTCCTCAGTTCCTCGTCCGTAAGCGACTTGAGCGACGCCATGTTTACGAACACCGTCATAAGCGCGACAAACTCTTGTTTGGGAGCATAAACAAAAGAACATCAGCAGACGGCTCAAACCCATTCGCCAACCCTATTGTAGATCCTCTCCGATCCCTTTCTACAAAGTCTTCGATGCCTCAGGGTTTGTTTTCCTTATTCATTTCGAGGCAAATTCGAAAAAGAACAAATTCAGGGAACGTAACGTTCGCCAAGAACACGATGGCGTTCATCGGAGAACATTTGCGAAAAGTGTATAAAGAGCGGCCAGCCTTTATTCAGGATGCTCGATCGCATTTAAGCTCCGAGATTTAAATTTTTTATTGCATAATAGCTCTAAAATATAGTTCTGATATGTCATATTTGTAAGTTTTGCGAATTTTGGTATATAACCCTATTAATAAATGATTCTACACTTTCAATATAATACGTGAGTGGTGGAAAAGTATTTGTTTTGCAACTGAATATTGATATACGTATCTAATACCGTTAACCAAGAATTTTGTATTTGTGTTCTTTTCTTTTCTTTTTATACTAACTGATTGTTATTATCATTTTTATCATTAGGCCTATCATTGTCATCCTTCTCGTTAATATTATCATAAGGATAATAGAGATCATAATAATGATAATGATAATAATGGTGATGCCAATTAGGCATCTTTTCCAGCGGTTACGGGAAACGCGACACCTCTTGCGCGACAGGAATCGAGCAGACGGTTAACTTTAAATGAGTTGCCAGATGCATTCCTCCTACTTTGGATATTTCATGCATATTCGTACTTATATTGGATATCTATAACACCGCACTACTCACCTTAAGATATCAAAATCTATCTTGGATATCATATTCCAAAATACTGTTTACCTGTTGGAAAAATAACCAGTACAGTAAAATAGCAAGCCGTCAACCGCGATCATTCCCATTACGTCACAGAAATGGGCGGAGCTTAGAGGCCTGTCTCGCCTCCGAT
>NW_020868846.1:92689-100189 GCF_003789085.1 Penaeus vannamei
GTATTTGCAAGTGTGCGTGCGGTTGCATGGTCATTTGTGTTGGTGTGATTTGGAGTATATATATATATATATATATATATATATATATATATTATATATATATATATATATATATATATATATATATATATATATATATATATATATATATATATATATATATATATATATATATATATACATGTGTATATATAAATATATATACTAATTTATAAAGCACGTACATACCAGCTCACAAATATTATGCTTTTGTAGGTTTAATACAAATACAAACGTATATACACAGTACATCCAAGATATATGCATTGTGATATAAATATACTTCCCAAAACTCATTTATTCATACACAGAAATGCGCGCGCGCGCATACACACACACACACACGCACACACATACACACGCAGAGAGGCACATACAAAAGTGGACACATAATCACAAAGTACCGCAGACATACATACATACACATAGTCATAAAAAACAACCAAAATCAGCACAAACATACACTCACAAATGCACAAACAGACACACACAAATACTGACGCACAAACCCATATCCATACATACACCCAAACACGTATACATGTACACCCCAACGCAATAAAATGCACACAGAAGCAGACAATTACCCACACACTCACAGAAATGCACAGACAGACAAACTTTCATGCATACGCACTTAGACAAACCATCATTAATATAATTTCGACAATAATGACTGCCATTATGAATAATTTCTAGCAACACAATCACTTTTTTTTATCATCGCTCAACTTTTTTATCATAAATGCTTTTACATAAAAAAAAAATCTTGCTTCTTCTTTCCAGTGTTACTACCATAGAGGTGAATATCATGTCACAGAGTGTAGTGCTTCACGCCCTTCTGAACCTCGTCTTCTCGACAAACATCACCCAAGACACAACGTTCCCGCCAGAAAGCCAGGGAGGTAACGAGCTTACTTATTTCTTCGCTGAACACTCGAGTGCATATTTGTTTATCAGCTGTCCATTTTTTATTATCATATTTGCATGATAATTTTAAAACTTTATATCTGATGATTTTATAATTATACCTTTCCCTTTCTATTATTCTCTCCATCTTAGTACTAATTTTGCTCTTCTTTTGTCTATCGTATTTTCCTTCTTTCAGTTCAAAATTTATTCAACCTGAACAAATAACGAAGAGAAAGAGGGAACGCGAAGGAAATATGTAACTAAACTGATTAAAATCTCATTTAACATTCATTTCATATCGAATGTTATCGGTGATTTAACAGATTAAAAACAGAAAACATGGAATATATATATATCCATAGATACGCACACACACACACACACACGCAAACAAACACGCACACACGACGATTTAGCTTGAATGATGAAGTATATCTACAGTACATCATCTAGGCAATGCTCTTTCTTTAAATGCTCATGCATTTCGCGAGCTGGGTTTCGAACTGCGCTCGAAAACGCATCGCATCAACATCAAGCAGGTGGTACGTTTTATCCGGCACAATTATCACGATTATCGCTGCACGATAAGAGGGAGTACGACTCTCCTTCGGGCATCTGTGTCTGGGATTCTCTACGAGACAGCTGATATCTTTTTTTTTTTTTTTTTTTTTACCAGTCACGTGTCAGAAGCGTCCCATAGAGGTAGTGTTACAAGAAAATGGCTTTGGGCAAATTAAGTAGGTGAAAGTTAATTATTTTCTAGTAGAAGAAATGGAAGATGAAGTACTTTTCCAATTATACATGAGACACGGGGCAATAATAATAATAATGATAATAATAATGATGATGATAATAATAATAATAATAATAATAACAAAAATAATAATGAAAAAATAAAATAATGCTTGGATTTAGGAATGTGTGTGCCGGTCCCAAGCCCAAATAAATAGAGGGTTGGTGTCAGGAAGGGCATCCGACTGTAAAAACCCATGCCAAAACCAATATGGAATGAACCGTGATAGGAAAATCATTGGCGGCGGATCATCCATATTCGCGACCCCATATAGAAAGAATTTAGCCATAGTGATAGCCTAGTCGCTAGAGCACTGGCCATAGTGATAGCCTATACTGGCATAGTGATAGCCTAGAGCACTGGCCATAGTGATAGCCTAGTCACTAGAGCACTGGCCATAGTGATAGCCTAGTCGCTAGAGCACTGGCCATAGTGATAGCCTAGTCGCTAGAGCACTGGCCATAGTGATAGCCTAGTCGCTAGAGCACTGGCCATATAGCCTATTTAGTGATAGAGAGCACATAGTGATAGCCTAGTCGCTAGAGCACTGGCCATAGTGATAGCTAGCTAGAGCACCTAGCCTAGCTAGAGCACTGGCCATAGTGATAGCCTAGTCGCTAGAGCACTGGCCATAGTGATAGCCTAGTGAGCACTGGCCAGCCTAGTCGCTAGAACACTGGCCATAGTGATAGCCTAGTCGCTAGAGCACTGGCCATAGTGATAGCCTAGTCGCTAGAGCACTGGCCATAGTGATAGCCTAGAGCACTGGCCATAGTGATAGCCTAGAGCTAGAGCACTGGCCATAGTGATAGCCTAGCTGGCCATAGTGATAGCCTAGTCGCTAGAGCACTCCATAGTGATAGTAGAGCACTGCCATAGTGATAGCCTAGTCACTAGAGCACTGCCATAGTGATAGCCTAGTCGCTAGAGCACTGGCCATAGTAGCCTAGAGCACTGGCCATAGTGATAGCCTAGTGGCTAGAGCACTGGCCATAGTGATAGCCCTAGTCGCTAGAGGCCATAGTGATAGCCTAGTCACTAGAGCACTGGCCATAGTGATAGCCTAGTCGCTAGAGCACTGGCCATAGTGATAGCCTAGTCGCTAGAGCACTGGCCATAGTGATAGCCTAGTGGCTAGAGCACTAGTGATAGCCTAGTGAGCACTGGCCATAGTGATAGCCAAGTCGCTAGAGACTAGTGATAGCCTAGTAGCCTAGCCTAGTCGCTAGAGCACTGGCCATAGTGATAGCCTAGTCGCTAGAGGCCATAGTGATAGCCTAGTCCGCACTATAGTGATAGCCTAGTCGCTAGAGCACTGGCCATAGTGATAGCCTAGCTAGAGCACTGGCCATAGTGATAAGCCTATAGAGCACTAGCCTAGGCTAGAGCACTGGCCATAGTGATAGCCTAGTGGCTAGAGCACTGGCCATAGTGATAGCCTATAGAGCCTGGCCATAGTGAGCCTAGTCGCTACATAGTGATAGCCTAGCTAGAGCACTGGCATAGTGATAGCCTAGTCGCTAGAGCACTGGCCATAGTGATAGCCTAGGCCTAGAGCACTGGCCATAGTGATAGCCTAGTCACTAGAGCACTGGCCATAGTGATAGCTCCGAGCGCTAGCCATAGTGATAGCCTAGTCGCTAAGCACTGGCCATAGTAGCCTAGTCACTAGAGCACTGGCCATAGTGATAGCCTAGTCGCTAGAGCACCATAGTGATAGCCTAGTAAGCACTGGCCATAGTGTAGATAGCCATAGTGATAGTCGCTAGAGCACTGGCCATAGTGATAGCCTAGTCGCTAGAGCACTAGTGATAGCCTAGTCGCTAGAGTAGCCTAGTCCGCTAGAGCACTGGCCATAGTGATAGCCTAGTAGAGCACTGGCCAGTGATAGCCTAGTCGCTAGAGCACTGGGCATAGTGATAGCCTAGTCGCTAGAGCACTGGCCATAGTGATAGCCTAGTGGCTAGAGCACTGGCCATAGTTAGAGCTAGAGCACTGGCCATAGTGATAGCCTAGTGCACCAGCCTAGTCGCTAGAGCACTGGCCTAGTCGCTAGAGCACTGGCCATAGTGATAGCCTAGTCGCTAGAGCACTGGCCATAGTGATAGCCTAGTCGCTAGAGCACTGGCCATAGTGATAGCCTAGTCGCTAGAGCACTTGTGATAGCCTATCCATATGATAGCCTAGTACTGGCCCCCGTCGGCCAATAGTAGCCTAGTCGCTAGAGCACTAGTCTGGATAGAGCCTAGTCTAGAGCACTGGGCATAGTGATAGCCTAGTCGCTAGAGCACTGGGCATAGTGATAGCCTAGTCGCTAGAGAACTGGGCATAGTGATAGCCTAGTCGCTAGAGCCCTGAGATCAAGTCCGTGTCGTGAAGGTGGGCGCCACCAAGCATCCGAACTGACTGTGAGGGAGAGCGCATGTGCCTTCACCAGGCATGTATCCTGTCTTGCTGTAAGGCAATCACGATAGTAGCAGTGAGGTGAGGCGTCTTCAAGTTTCCAAGCACGACAGTAGCAGTGAGGTGAGGCGTCTTCGAGTTTCCAAGCACGATAGCAGCAGTGAGGTGAGGCGTCTTCAAGTTTCCAAGCACGATAGTAGCAGTGAGGTGAGGCGTCTTCGAGTTTCCAAGCACGATGGTAGCAGTGAGGTGAGGCGTCTTCAAGTTTCCAAGCACAATAGTAGCAGTGAGGTGAGGCGTCTTCAAGTTTCCAAGCACGATGGTAGCAGTGAGGTGAGGCGTCTTCAAGTTTCCAAGCACGATAGTAGCAGTGAGGTGAGGCGTCTCAAGTTTCCAAGCACAGAGTAGCAGTGAGGTGAGGCGTCTTCAAGTTTCCAAGCACGATGGTAGCAGTGAGGTGAGGCGTTTCCAAGCACGATAGTAGCAGTGAGATAAGGCGTCTTCAAGTTTCCAAGCACGATAGTAGCAGTGAGGTGAGGCGTCTTCAAGTTTCCAAGCACAATAGTAGCAGTGAGGTGAGGCGTCTTCAAGTTTCCAAGCACGATAGTAGCAGTGAGGTGAGGCGTCTTCAAGTTCCAAGCACGATAGTAGCAGTGAGGTGAGGCGTCTTCAAGTTTCCAAGCACGATAGTAGCAGTGAGGTGAGGCGTCTTCAAGTTTCCAAGCACGACAGTAGCAGTGAGGTGAGGCGTCTTCAAGTTTCCAAGTTTCCAAGCACGATAGTAGTAGCGAGGTGGTTCACTCTTGCAACCTAACCACTGCAAGGGCAAGTCAGCCCAAGTCAGTGCCGGTCCCAAGCCAGGGTACATGGAGAAGGTTGGTGTCAGGAAGGGCATCCGTTTATAAAAAATAAACATAATTACCAGATTCTATAGCAACCTGATATAAGAATCGGACTAAATTACGATAAAAGAAAAAAAATGATAATAAGGAGCATGGCAGCCAGTTGGTTAGAGCGTCAGACTTTGAATTCGTCGGCAAATCCAGGTTCGAGGACTCGAGTCTCCCGACTGGCGCGTAGTTCCCTTAGGCAAGGAATTTTACCTTGATTGCCCATTGCAAAAGCCACCTGGGCAAGCCTGCCTCTGTGGGTCCCAAGCCTGGATGAACAGAGAAGGTTGGTGTCAGGAAGGGGATCTGCCTGAAAAAACTCATGCCAATACTAATGGAATCAACGGTAATAGGAAAATCAGTGGCGGCGGCTCATCCATAACGGTGACCTCATACAGAAATGGGAGAAAGCTGAGAAGCTGATTGCATAAATTGATCCTCCGCAATGACCTCATCCCGTTCACCGGAAAACTTGGGAGCCATGATGGCGCAGACAGGCTCTCCACGTCAAATGATCGTTTTGATTGCGACTGTATCCCCTCCCTCCAGCCGTGCGACTATTCGGAGCCAACGCTGATCGTTAGCGCCTCTAGCGGCAGTCGCTCAAAGCAAATAGGTTCCATTCAGAGACAAACAACTATCGCTCTAGATAATAGTTTGCCGCCCATCGTTGAGCGATACTCGCAAGGAGGGAAGCGCGCCTATGGCCCTCTGTTCGAAGTAATTCTGAATATCTGAATGTGGCAGAATGTTTTTTTCTCTTCTTTTCTCAGGGCATTACGAACAGTTGAAAGTTCATCTAGCCTCTGGGAACTATATTCATCATACGATCAATGGAACCAATCGCTTAAATGACTGCATTCAGCACTGTAAGCGAAAGAACAATGTTTCAGTCACTGCAATGCAAAATCGTGTTCATCCCGCCAAGGCGACGGCTGCAACCCTTGTGCAGTCGAGTGCGCTGGGAAATTCCACTTGGGAAAAGCGTTTCGCTAAAAATGTATTTGCTCAGAATTTGGTACGTGCTTAAAGCTTCTATTTCTTATTTAATCTTAAGGGTGAGAAGGAGAAAAAAAAAATGAAGGAATATTTTAACAGGAAAATGTCATTCAAGAGGTGTAATAAAGAAAGGGAATTTGAAGGAAGGAAACTAATAATGGGAGAAAATATTTCTTATTACCCCCCCCCCTCTCTCTCTCTCTATCTCTCTCTCTCTCATCATTTTACTTCTTATTATTCATCTGTTAAGTCTATCAGCCAAATGACATGTCAACACCACACTCTCTGCATCAGTTTATCTACCCGATCGATCAGACGACCTTTCTCTGACATGCCACTCTTCACGCCCACCAGATTGTCACGGAGTCCTAGGCTGTTTTCCCGTGGGCGTACCTCCGTGGGTGGGGCCAGAACGCCCAGTCTCGCTGCCGCCGCTGCCGCCCTCACGGATCGCGCCCACATTCTGCCTGCACACGCCCGCGCGCCCAAACTGTCATGTCAGTGCCCGTTTTAAAAGCTAAGATTAGAGAGGTGGTTTGTGGGTCTGCATGTATGTGCGTTTGTGTGTGTGTTTGTGTTTGTGCATTTGTGTATGGGTGTGTTTGCATCCAGGCGTGTTTGTGCGTTTGCGCGTGTGTGCGTTTCCATACTTGCATGTTTGTGCGCGGTATTTTTTGTTTATGTTTATGTGTATGTGTGTATGTTTTCACGCGAGGGTACAAATAATTGCTCGCTTCATTTTTGTTAATGTTTTAATGAAAGTATAGTTAACAAAAGCACTATAATCTTTAAAATTGATTATACACATATTAATCAATTTTACTTCATCATTTTGTAAGAATTTTATAACTCACTGTCATTACTATAGTCATCATTATTATCATTACTATCATTCTTACTGTTCTCATCATTATTACTACTCCTGCTATTATTATATCATTATCACATCCACTACCCTTATTATACAATCAGTATTTTAGAAATGTGCGAAGCTCGACCCAGTGAATACTCATGTATACGGACATACATATACATAGAAATAAAAGCCTATCTGTCTATCTATCTGATATAAATACAGGAATTTATCTATCTTGCTGGTTGATATGCATGTCGAGACTGATAGCTACGCATATATTTCCGTTTGTATGATTGTCCGTATAATGAATATGCAACAATTTTAATAAGCAATACTTCCTCCTCCTCCTTTTCGGTGCTGCTTCACCTCACCCTTCCATATACGGGCGGTGTGGGAGGCAGCTGAGGAGAATCACTTGAGGCTGTTTGTTTTTCCTCTCTTTCACGCTCTCTCTCTCTCTCTCTCTCTTTCTTTCTTTTCCTATCTCTGTCTGTCTGTCTCTCTTGATTAATTTATTTGTTTCCCTTTCTCTGTATGTCTGGCCTTCTCTCTTTCTTTCCCTTTATCTTTCGCTTTCTCTGTCTGTCTCTGTCTGCTTGTCTGTCTCT
>NW_020868846.1:112522-122522 GCF_003789085.1 Penaeus vannamei
CAAAGTATGGATTGTACATCTGCGGCGCTAGAGTATCATGTGGCTACATAATCATAATCATAGATGTGACCATGTACATATCAACATTTGGAAGCAATGGATGTAGTTTTCTACGTCTAAAGTAATAGTTTCCAGCCATAATTCTCAAGGTTAAAATGTTCGTCATTGCCCGAGGCGGCGTTTCTTTACTCTCGCAGTTCCGAGCGCCCCGAGCATCGTTAGTGTGACAGAAGGATCAAACTATTTGTCCGTAACTTGGGAGCCTCCTGAGGAGCCGAACGGAGTCATCCAACGCTACAGGATCACGCGAATCGGCGACGACGGAGAGGAGGAGATGCAAGAGACTGACGGAGACACTTTGACGGCGAGGGTTTTTGAGGGTGATGGCCTGCTTTGCCATAAACTTCACTTGCCGCAAGACGGCGAAGGGGTTTGGGGCTGAATCCAACAAAAGGGTTATTTATGTCACAGGGGAAGGTGAGACGCAGTAAACTGAGGACCAAAATTTAAAAAAAGGAAAAGTAAACGCTTGCACTCAA
Source organism: Penaeus vannamei (assembly GCF_003789085.1). Lineage (NCBI taxonomy): Eukaryota > Metazoa > Arthropoda > Malacostraca > Decapoda > Penaeidae > Penaeus > Penaeus vannamei. The sequence goes on from NW_020868846.1 coordinate 113,062, forward strand.
ATGACTGGTTATAGAGTAATCATGGAAATGTTAAACAGGTCACTTATTCTTTAAGCGCTCAAAGAAACGATAATCTTTCTTAAATCCAACACAATACCGCCGTGTTATCGCTGAGCAGTACCGGTTCATTAACTCAACTTCAGACTAACACTCTAACATTTTCCTAACATACATCCATCCTTATTGCAGCTCCTTTGGAAACTGTGACATGTGATGGAGCAGCTTCTAGAAACTTCACTGTTATGTGGGACCATGGAAGCGTCACCTGCAAGGATCAGTACTACTCTATCACCTGGAACTCTACTGTTAAGTGGTCAGCTGATGAAGGTAATGGAACACTATACTACTGGATAAATTATGTTGATAGATAGATAAATAGACAGATATGTTGACAGGTAGACAGACAGATATGTAGGCATATAGACATAGATAAGAACATAGATTGATAGATACATAAACAGAAACACACAGCACCGTGTACGCAAAGATGAATAGAAAAACAGCCACGTTAGGAAATGAAATGAAATCTTAACATTACTAACTCGTCAATGTCAGAAACTTACAATTTAATGTTATTTCTTATTGTTGTTTTCCTTTTTATCGATAAACAGGTTGATAGTTTGACATAAGATAGCCTGATATGTTAATACACGGATAATTAGGTAAGTAAGGAGGTAGGCAGATAGATAGGTAGATAGAAAACTAGATAAATAAATAGACAAACCAAGGAGAATTAGGCACATAGACAGAAGGATAGAGAGACAAATAACCAATTAAATCTTAAGTCGGATAAACAGAGATCTCGACAGATAGATAGGCAGAGATAGTTTTCTTGAACGATGCTTCTCTCCTCAGACCAAGGTGAAACAGAGGTTCCCGGAAACGAAACGGCGTACACCTTCCTCGACGCGACGCCCTACACTGAGTACTTCGTGTGTGTGGCCATCACGAAGGACGCGGAGGGGGGCGTGTGCTGTGACCACACCACGGCGGAGGATGGTGAGAATTTGTCAGTCAGTGGTGCTGGTTTCGCTTTGGTTTCAGTGCTTTTCCATTGCGTGGGTATGGAATGGCCAATACATATATAAATCTTATATATACATACATAGGTACACACACACACACACACACACACACACACACACACACACACACACACACACACACATATATATATATATATATATATATATATATATATATATATGTATACATATATGTGTGTGCGTTTTTGTGTGTGTACACATTTATTTATACACACACACACACACACACACACACACACATATATATATATATATATATATATATATATATATATATATATATATAATGAATTTACGTACACATATATATATATATATATATATATATATTATATATATATATATATATATGTATGTATATATATATATATATATATATATATATATATATACATATACATATATATATATATATATAAATATATATATATATATATATATATATATGTGTGTGTGTGTGTGTGTGTGTGTGTGTGTGTGTGCATGTACACACACACATATATATAAAATTATACGCACACACCTACACAAAGTACAACTTCCATTTATACCTAACCGGCAACCCCCCCGCTGGCAGGGCCCTCGGCGCCAGTCATCAAGGAAATTTCCTCCTTCCGCGGAGACGTTCGCATCAGCTGGTCGCCTCCTGAAGAAGCCAATGGCGTTGTGAGGAACTACAATGTTTCTTGGGAGAGTGAGGACGCCGATCCGGGGACTCAGGAGTTTGATGACGTAACTGAAGGATTGGTTGTCGGTCTAGAAAAGTGCCATACTTACACCTTCTCTGTGGCCGCTGGCACGATCGTCTGGGGGAATAAATCGGAGACCAGAGAGGTGGAGGTTGTTAATTACGGTAAGTTTATCTCGTGCCTTGCTGTTGTAGTGACGAAGTGTCATTTTTCCTGCCCTTTCATTCTTCTTGTCGCCCAGTTACCGTTTGTTGCTGAAAGTCCATCTATTTCTCTCATTGAATGTCTTCCGCTTTCCTACCCACCTACTACTTCCCTTTCCCTTTCCACCCATTCTGGTTGTTTTCTTATCATACTGTGTATTAAGAATTCTCTATCTCTGTGCTTTAGTGTGGTCTTTATTGCTTCTCGTTCTGTTCCTGTTCTTCCCACCATTTAATCAAACGCCTCCATAGCAATGCGATTCTATGGCTTATATTTCTTCCATGGCTTTGGTTTTGATTTTGATTTTTATCCATATAACGTATATATGTATGTACAGCGTATTTTATATTCTTACCCATTTAACGAAACCGACTATAGAAACGGTTTTAATGCTTCGTTATTTTTTTGAGATGGTTCTTTTCGATAAAGGAAATCCTTGCTAATGTGTTCCCTTTTATTCTAGATCACACCAGCCATCCTCACTAACGCTACTTTTTAGGTAGTAAAATTGTTGCATTTATACAAATCCCTTTTCGGTGTTAACATATACTTTGTTATTCATTGAGATTTTTCGCTTTATCTTTAGACCTTGTTATTATTTTTTTTCTTCTAATATTGTGTGTTTACTATCAATACTTTATCTTTTGCGTATAATCTATTGTCGCTGTTTCTGCCCCTATGCTGAAGCCTATCATATTTTCTAATAATCTTTTCAAACAGGGAGACAGGGTCTGGTGATTACATACTCTTAATGAATACCTTTATTAACATCCCGTCGTTCTGCCTTCTACCATCAGCGAAGCTATTTTATTCCAACATACCTTTTTTTGCCTGTCATTCTACTTGGTCGTTATATGAAAATTTCATTTTTATCTTATAAGAAGTTTTTATTAGCCAATGAAACGATGATGCAAGTCTTGATTAGTCTTCGTTAAACTTAAATGGAATTCCTACTTGCTCTTAAAATAAAAATGAAAAAGCTCTCTTGTCACCTCTTGCCTTATGCCATTTAATGTCATTTTCATCACTCTCCTTATTCTTCGCTTTCGTTCAAAATACTGATTTATTGTTTATTTGGAAGTCCTTGTTTTCTTTTGTATTGTGTTGGAGATAGGTTAACATGTTTCGTAACTTTATCTTTCTTTTACAAGTTGTTTGTCACCTTGCTTATTTCGCCTTTGCTTAACCTTTTCACGACATTCCACTTTCTGCATTCACTTTATCCTCTGTTGCTTTTCCTACGGTCATCCTCGCCACAGCCCTTTCCACTGCTCTCTTTAATATGGCTGAGACGTCTTTTCTTACATTTCTTACATGCGCTTGGACCTGTACGGAATTCATATTTTTATTCAGGCATGTTACTTATTTCCTTTTATACCTTGGCCCTTCCATGTCCACAGCCGACGTGGATGGTGTCGCTGCCACATGTTTTACTACTATACGTTTGTTTTATTAACACCGTTCTGCAGTACTGAGCTCACCACCCAGGGGCCAGATTTAAGAACATACGATCGTATAACATTTACCAGCGATGGCAAAGCGGGATCCACGAAGAAATGGCAATTTGGATCAGCTGAGTTACAATCGTAAATCGACTCATTCTTATGGTTCCACCAATTCCACCAATCAGCGAGCAGTATACGTAATCTTTAGGTTCCTTCGACCAATCACGTAACAAGTAAACAGAACTAGACAGCGAGAGTTTAAAAATAATTGTAACAGCTAAAACACCACTTAAGCACGTAGAAAAACATTTATTTGATTTTATCCATATGCGTTATACATTTACCGTATAAGTAGGAACCACTACAAACTTAAATTAATATATTATTGTTTACCTCTAACCAAAGACAGTCCACAAGGTTTTTATTTACTTATTTATTTTTCATCATTGAACAATGAACCGGACCAAACATTTTTTTATTCATCACCATCTGTCATTAAAGGAAATATTTCAAGCTCAATCTTGCCCCATGCGCTTTGGAATTCATTGTCAAAATGCCGACAGACAGAAATTGCTATACTCATTTAGCGTTGGTATCGCTAGTTTATATATCGGCAAAGTAGTTTTTTCTTTAGAATTTCTAATAATCATGTCAGAGAAGAAGAATTCTTTAAGAGTTGACTTTTTCTATTCATTCCATGCATTCTAGTATAATATAGGCCTATATTTTTACGAGAATTCGTGTGGATTCTATTTTTGCTAGTTTTATGTGAAATATGCATTTCTTCGCCATGTCCATATTGTGATATATGTTTATCATCATATTAGTTGTATCTGGTAAAAGCAAAAAACACACAAAAAAAAAAAAGAAAAAAGAAAAACAAGAAACAAAGAAAAAAGAAAAATGAAGAAAAAATATTTGCATAGATATTAATTTTTTGACATAACACGTGGCGATATCGTCTTCCGAGAAGTTAATGCTCCGACCACTGGTTGAATGTACTATGGTATTTCCGAAGGCAATGTTTTAGTGAATACCAACGCTGTCTGTTCACTATGGTAACTATAATTACCAATGCCTTTACCATCGTAAATACGTTAGCGAATAAGGCCCCAGGCCTGCGGTCCTCATCTCGTCCATTACATTGAAGGCTGGTTTTGTATACATGATTAGGGAACTTTTCTTGTTTCTCTTTCTGACCGATGTTGGTGTGTGTGATTGAATTATGTTTAGGTTCCTTTAGTCGTATCTAGTCTTCGTAATATGATATGCATTAATCCTTTTACCACTTTTTTCACTACAGTTTAAGGTACTTTTAAGACAGGTAGCACAACACTTTAATGAAAATCATATTTGGCAACTACTGTGTTAAGTCCCCGTGTCTTTGCTGTTGTTTATTTATTTATTTTTTAGATGTCAACGATTTGACTTTTTCCTGTTTTTTTTTTATTATTATATAGCCAGTTGCCTATTTACAAAAGGAAATAATATTAATAATACTGATAATAATGATAATAAAAATAAAACCGCACAAATTCGCTGGATGAAAATCGTATTACTAAATGACGTCATCCCTTTTAGCCAATGAGGATACACCGTGAGATATCAGATATAGGTAGACACATAATCATTTGGATATGATAATCAATATGGTTTTAATAACCAGAAGTAATGCAAAAATAAAACTTTTTTTCTTTATGATAATGAGGCGTTCCATACCACAAACATCCATGGAAATATTCTAGGTATAGTTTTTTATTATCATTATTATTTTCAGACCAACAGACCAAATGGCAATGGTGCTACCTCTTCTTTAAATACCTTGCTCCTAATTAATACGAACCTTTTGTCCTTTGTGTCTATATTCAGCATCCCACCTCACTGATTCCTATTATGTATGACATTTCTTCTTCTTTCTCTCTCTCTTTTTTTTTTCTTTATATACTGTATTCTCGCGTGTTCTTGTTTTATAAATATATTGATATTTTCAGAGGCTTACTACTAAATCTGTTAGTAACCAGATCGTTCTACTGAATACTGATAAACTGTCTCTGTATATCATATTACCTAATTCTCTGTCTGCCTGCCCATCCACCCAAGCTAACAAGCAAACAAGCAAGCAAGTACCCATCCATCCATCCACACACCCATCCATCCATCCATCCATCCATCCATCCATCCACCCACCCATCCATCCACCACCATCCATCCATCCACCCACCCACCCATCCATCCATCCATCCCCCACCCACCCATCCATCCATCCACACCATCCATCCATCCATCCATTCATCCATCCACCCACCCACCCACCCATCCATCCATCCATCCATCCATCCATCCATCCATCCACCCACCCATCCATCCACACACCCATCCATCTACATATATGTATCTTTACCCTTGTCTATTGCCATATCATATGCTTACCGGGTATGCCTCTCACGAAAATCTCGCCAATATGTCTCCTTAAGCCCTCTCCTCTTCCCTTCAGTCGACAGCGTGACCTGCATTTCTGGAGGCACAGACAGGGTTCTTGCTCAGTACGAATTCGCGACCCAGGATTGCGGGTTCAACATGCGGAACACGAACTGGAAGGTCAACGTCCTGTGGAACAATAACACATGTAGGTCCTCTTGCTTCACTCGGCGGTGGGTATGGTTGGTTTGATGAGCTCTGTTTATCTTAGCCAAACATGGGTGAATGTGCGTATACTTATGAATGTAAATACATTTTTATATGTATCTATGTGTGTGTGTGTGTGTGAGAGAGAGAGAGAGAGAGAGAGAGAGAGAGAGAGAGAGAGAGAGAGAGAGAGAGAGAGAGAGAGAAGAGAGAGAGAGAGAGAGAGAGAGAGCGTGTGCGTGCGTGCATGCATGTATCTTTTTTATCCAACTATCCATCCATCTACCTATCTCTATCGCCGTATAAATCTGCCCAGGGTCGCAATCCACCTCCGACGACTCCAGCCCCGCAACTGGCAGCTTCACCGTGCCGGGCCTGGAACCTTTCTCGCAGGTGGAGGTGTGCATGAGCGTGCCAGGCAGGGACGAGGAAAAGGCCTGCTGCTCCGCTACCACAGACGAAGCTGGTAAGGAGTCGCTTGCTGACCAAAGCTGTTCGTTTATCGTTATTATTTCCATTATTACTTGTGTGTGTGTGTGTCTGTGTATGTGTGTGTGTGCATGTGTGTGCGTGTGCGTGTGCGTGTGCGTGTGCGTGTGCGTGTGCGTGTGCGTGTGCGTGTGCGTGTGTGCGTGTGTATGTGTGTGTGCGTGTGCGTGTGCGTGTATGTGTGTGTGTGTGTGTGTGTGTGTGTGTGTGTGTGTGTGTGTGTGTGTGTGTGTGTGTGTGTGTGTTGTTTATTTGTCCATTTAAGTATTATGTGTATATACTTTCTTTTCAGGGGGATGAGGGGTCATTTGTGACACGATGTGCACATAGTTGATACATGATAGTAAATTGGTAAAAAAACAAAAGGTCTCACTTAAAATGTGCATCTTTGACTCTATTTAACAGTGAAATATGAAGCGTTCCAGGCATGCTTAATGGGGAAGAGTATTTTTATATCATTTTGATTTTGTTTTTCTTTTTCCTTTTCTTTCTTATTCTGTGTCGTCTCTCTCCTCTCTTCTTCTTTGCTTTACCTCCATCCTTAAATTTTCCTTGTCCTCTGTCCTTCTTTTCCTATTTTACTCGCCCCTTTCTTTCTCCTTTCTTCACCCTTTCCCCTCTTTCAAATCCCTCCTTCTAAATTCGTCTTCCTTCCTCCCTTCTCTCTTCTTTATCCTCTATCTTCCTCCTTTCTCACTTCTTTCGTCCTTGTCTTACATCTCCCTCCTTTCGCCCTTCTCATTCCTTGCCTCCCTCTTTTCTTCACTTATTCATTCTTTGCTTCTTCCTTCCCTCTTCCCCCATTCTCCTTCCTTCTCTCCCTACCTTCTTCACATCTTCCTTCTCCCTCCCTTCTTTTCTGTTCCTTCTTCCTTCTCTCTCCCTTCTCCATCCTTCACCCTTTCTTGTTTCTCCTTCCTTCCCTTCTTCCATCTTTCCTGCTCCTCCTTCCTTCCTTTTTTTTCTGTTCCCCCTTCCTTCTCTCTCCCCTCGACTCCCCTTCCTTCCTTTCTGTTCCTCCTTCCTTTCTCTCTCTTCTTCCCCTTGCTTCCTTTCTGTTTCTCCTTCCTTCCTTTCCCCCTTCTTTCCTTTCTGCCCCTCCTTCCTTCTCTCTCCCTTTTCCCCCTCCCTTCCTTTCTGTTCCTCCTTCCATCTCCCTCCTCCCTTCCTTTCTCTTCCTCCTTCCTTCTCCCCCCCCCCTTCCTTCCTTTCTATTCCTCCTTCCTCCTCCCTCCTTTCGTCCTCGTCCCCATAGTTCCGGACGAGCCGAGTGAGGTGATCGTATCCAAAGTCACCAACACAACCGCCCATATCTCCTGGACGATGCCCCTTCACGTGAACGGCGCCATCAAGTCGTGGGAAGTGACCCTGCGAGGAGATACCGACAATGAGGAGACAGAGAACGACGTTGAGGGGGAGATGATGTTCTTCGACGCTACTGACCTCACTCCTTCTACGAATTACGAGGTTACAGTGAAGGTTAGTTAGCGCGGTGACGGGGTGGGGTCATGCGGAAGATCGTGTCGATAGGTTATGTTCTTGATTTTTTTTTTTGGTCTTCGTTGGTCTTTTCTAGCGCTGTTGGGGCTCTGATAGTGATGGCGATCGATCATAACAGCTGATTATATATGGCATGAACACATTAGTATTGTTTCCAAGTCAGTCTCTCTCCCTCTCTCTCTATCACACACACACATGCACGCACGCTCGCTACACTATCATTGTATTGGCCTTCACATCTCAGGAAGTGACCCAGTAGCATCTTTAAATCTTGACCTCAGAAACTGCCCCAGCTGACGCGCATAACAACTTTAGGGGCGGAGATATTATTAAACTTGCCAAGGCCATTTTTAACATTAAAGAGAGATGCCAATAAATCAGGTTTTGCAGAGAGGCCGGTTGGAAGGAAGGGCCGCCAGAGAGATTTCTACTTGACACTACATTCTTTGTGTCGTGCATAAGGGCCCGCTGGAGAGGTTTCCACTTAACACTTCACCTGCTTTGTGTCACTTACCTTTCTTCAGTCGTTTAACACGAGTTAATGAACTAATAAAAGGCATCCATTTAAAACTGTCACTCCAGAAAAAAGGGCTTATTCTACTTTTATTTGTGATGTCCATTTGCTAACCTTTATGTGTACTTTCACATATGGCTATATGTACAAATTAAATAGAGAAAGGATGAAAATTCATTGAAGAAAACAACAACAACAACGAGATGTGTAAAAGGAGGTTGAATGATTCGGCTCCGTTGGTAATGATAGAAAAAAATCTGAATTCTTACGATATTGATTTAGGTTTTCTTACAAATGATGCTCCTGCGCTGAGGATAAGAAGATCAACAATAAAAGTTTTTAATGTTTTTTCTTCAGTGAAATAATATCTAGAGTTAAGTTCTAAAATTGGTTGTTCAAAAGTTACGATACCTTGTTTCTAACGTCTATCATTCGGTTCAGTTATCTATTTCTATTTGTAATAATAGCTTTTGGGGGTGGTAGGGCAAGATTTTAGCCTATTCACTCACCAAATATGATAATCACAAATAACAACAGCAACTTCTACTAATTATTGTTAAAGTCTTATCCACTTCCTCACAAAAATACCCTTTAGCCAGTAGCAGTTCCCTCTCCTCACAGATTCATTGCCTTTACAGTGCCAAACAGGAGGAGGTCTGAGTAAAGGGACACGCAGAAGCTTCAAAACACTCAACGCAGACAACACCGGCGACAACCAACCTAACATCGGACTTATCATCGGCTTGTCAGTAGGAGGAGGAATAATTGTGCTGCTGCTGGGGGTCGCAAGCATCGTCTCTTTCCTGAGGCAGAAGAAGAGGAGGAGGAGCGAGCAGGCGAAGGAGGAAGATCATCCGCAGTCGCATTATAACAATGGGTTCGGTCCAACTAAAGCGCAGTGAGTGTGGGCCGTCTTCAGTATGTGCAAGGGATGTGTATCCGGATGCAT
>NW_020868846.1:135022-137522 GCF_003789085.1 Penaeus vannamei
TATATATATATATACATATATATATATATATATATATATATATATATATATATATATATATATATATATATATATATATATATATATATATAATATATATATATATATATATATATATTATATGCCGTCAAGTGCGTTACTCAGATACGTGACCAATATATTCCCAGCTCGTATCATATGTAGTCATGTCAAATTTAATCTATCATGATAACTAAACATCTAAGATTATAGAAAAATCTAATCATTAAAGTTACCCCGAAAGTATTCTTTGATGCGGATGCGGTACCGAAGAAAACTTTACCTCCTAGGGTGACTACACTAATTTACTAATATAACGCAATGGTGTAAGTCACTTTTCAGCGATTCAATAAAAGGCATGACTTAAAATCATGCCTAGACAAAGGAACGAAATTGAAAATTAATCAATGCATGGATTTTATTAAGACAAAAATATACAGAATGATTACATGTTTTTCATGTGAAATTAGGGTATTATTGGAATTTGCAACTCCACACCTAATTTAAAGAATCTGAGCTTACCGTGCGGTAGAACACTTCATTCTATGATAGTTTTCTTCTATACCATTTTCTGCGCAAATGGGTAATAACGGTGTTATAGATGGTATACAATCCATGATTTACAGGAGCCGTAGTAACCTTATGCCTCCATCGCCGCGACAAAATAACAGAAAGTTGTTAAGAGCGACGGGAAATCGGACGGATTTGTAGCGGATGGCGTATACGAGGGAAATCAAATGAGCCAATTAGATTCGTGCGTGAACGTGACGTGAACATCAACACTCAATAGAACCAATCAGATATGGAGTAGATCATCACGTGACAATAGAAGCTGGGCCTGGGAGAAGCCTTTTGAAATTCAAAACAGTTCCACCATGGCTAGACAGTGTGTAAGTTGTGAGAACAATTATTTCGATTTCACCGCGAAATATCAACAAAATAAAGAATCAAGCTTACTAAATATACGAAATCACGGTGCACTGCCAGTGGAAGTACAATGCCCGCTTTGCAAGACCGTGTCATTACAGACAAAGGAGACACCAGTGGGTTTGTGGTGCATGGAAAAGGATCCCAAAAACGAAACGAAGAAAGCTGTGTAACTTTACTGTAATTGATCGCAATTCTCGCCAGCGACCTGGAATACCCGACGATCCCAGTGACCCGCAGCCTGGCCCGTCTGGAGTTCACGCGTTAATGGTAAGATGAGGTCAAAATTCTTCCTTGGTCTGGGCTCTCTCCTGCCGGAACATAAGATGTAAAGATCATGCAGACCAGGCGCTCCTATATCTACTGAAAACGTGTCAGATACCTGGTTTGCACGGGCTCTACCCTGCCGGAACATACGAGGTGAAGATTTTGAAGACCAGGCTGGGGTGGGGGGCAGCCCCCCAACCTGAAAGGGGTTTAAGGGGGCGCATCCCCCAATACAACCCGGAAATGTGTTAATATACTGTGCTTGCTAGTATTCTACCGATGTTTCTCGAAATTCCCTATCATGAACTCCCAGCTAACAGGACCGATATCGTAGTTATGATTAGTTAGCGAAGAAAATGAGTGCTAGATTCGTTCGAAATACGACGAAAACTATTGGAAAATTATTCTATTCACCCAATGAAGGGTGTGGGGTTGCATTTTCAAATTTACCGAAATTAGATACGAATAGATACGAATAAATGGAATCACGTGGAATAATGATTCTTATTTAGAATTATGAATACCGTTTATTATAAACATAACACGACATTAAAGAAGAAAATAAAGGATGGGACTAAACATTCAGGGATAAAGGAATAACCTCAACTTGGGCTGAAAATCATGATTAATTATTTTTTATCATTATTATTTTTTACTCCCGTAATTGCTTAGAACTTTATCATGATGAGTTTCTTCCGTTTTGTGTCTTTTCCCCCAATAATATGATAAAATAAGTGTAATCTGCATGCTGTGTCTGTGTATGAGTGTAGATGCACACCAAAAACTGCCAGAAAAAAAGACTAGCTATCGAACTCAGGAAAAATGGGACGCCATGAACAGTGTTTTGTTAAAGTTACTTTTTCTGTCTATGTTTAGTTAAATTTACAGCTTTCCATGAGTGTTGGTATTGTGAATATACGTTGCAATCATAAATTTCTTTTGATTCGCGTTTATTCCACATAATCTACTTATTATGTACTTGTATATGGAACTATGGAAAACAGGCGTAACATTTAATCCTTTTGTTCGAAACTTTTGAGATGGGATCCTTTGTTGAAAATAAAAGAAAACCCTTGACCTGCTGTGTATTAGTAAGCCTCAAGCCATATTCATAGTCGTCTTCACAGTCGCTCTGAAGCCCCTAGAGAGCCATAGTCTGAATTTACCTGAGTTTAGGAACTAAATGAGCTCGAAGTATAGCAATGGGAGGAAAATAATTTAACATTTCGTCATCATTTAAATGTTCTTTTTATCTATCCCTCTCCCGTCTCTACTACTTTCTAAGGCT
>NW_020868846.1:150022-152522 GCF_003789085.1 Penaeus vannamei
AAAAGACTAAAAACAAATAAGCAATCATCAAATATCAAATTCCTTCAACACAATGCTGATTCTTAGAAAAAAACAGTATTTTGTCATACTCTCCAACAATCTACCAACACTTGAAATTGGCATTTTCAAAACTGGTAGTTCACATACCCACAACCATGTGACATCAAACAAAAAGTCTCATACATTTTGTAACATCAACTTACAAAAGTAAAATATAGTGAAACAACATAAAAAAACTAACTTAACCAAACATAAATCTGATCTAGAATCTCAAACTGTGCCAGAGTCTTAGGTCTGAGTCCAACAAACTAATGTCTTCAATACTAATTCAAGAGAAATTCCTTTTCATATTTCCTCACTCTTCATACAGTTTAAGACCCTAAATACCCATCAAGCAGAGGCCAGGAATCATGTTATCAGTGTTTAGACTCCAACATTGTTTACAGGTTACGTTTTAAAATTTGGCCACTTCCCTGCCTAATCTACCTGTCACTAACGAGGATGACCTGGGTTTAGGTTCATGACTGGCCACAGTGAGGCCAGGAAGAGGAGAACCAGTTATAGGAGCACCTCTTAGTTGAGTATCACACAGGGCACAACCTGTTACCGGTGACCCAGTACGGAAACTAGGGGTTGGCCAAATCGAGACCGGGACTGGCTTCGTGCAATACATCCCTGTAAGTGGAGTATCGCTCAAAAAACAAAAATACCTTGTCTATCTTCAGTTCCATGGACATATCAGCTCATGCAAGAACAAATATGAACTCTGAGCTAAGGGGGCCTGACTTACCAGTCTTTCAATAAGGTGGAAAATAATATCTAAATTCAGTGGATCATTTCTACCTAAAGATTTATTGTTCACTGTTGGAGTACTACATCTTTTGATATTCAGTAATGTGAACAGTACTGTAATTCACAAAGCCTTCATTGCCATACATTGGAAAAACAAACCCTTCAATCTGGTTAGTACTAAATGCTTCTGTACAGTGGAATAAACTACATGCAAAGCTTTCCTTTTCATCTAAACATACTTCATATACTCTTATCAATAAAGAGAATGTGGAAATGAATAAATAAATTCTGCAACTCCCATGACTCTTTTTCAAAATATCAACTTATTGCCAATGAAGGTGTTTTATTCATTCAATTAAGTTGTACTCTACACAAGGAAACATCAATAAAACTGTTCAGATGTATACTCATCAAGCTTCCTTATTGTTACTTGTAGAACTGCTCTAAAGTTTTCAATTATTAAAAAGGTAATACATTGATTAGCCCATAAATAACATATAAATAAAACATCATCATCTAAAAATGAATAAAGTCAAATGAACAAATAGTCAAATGAACAACAAGTACATTCACCTTTAGCTCAAAAGTTCATCTCTAAATGCACTTATTTCAACATTTGTTTACACATGACTTCAGATCATGTAAACTTGAAATATATGTACAACTATCCCTAATTAGATGTATGTACACATATATAAAATACATATGCATATACATACATAAAAAAATAAAGGAAGGAATAAATAAATTAATAAAAAATATTCAAATCTGCATTCAAAGACTCTTTACATTATAGGCAGTGATATTAACTGAAATTTGAGTGAATTAGGCCATGTTTTGAATGTGTGTGTGTGTGTGTGTGTGTGTGTGTGTGTGTGTGTGTGTGTGTGTGTGTGTGTGTGTGTGTGTGTGTGTGTGTGTGTGTGTGTGTGTTGTGTGTGTGTGTGTGTGTGTGCGTGTGTGTGTGTGTGTGTGTGTTGTGTGTGTGTGTGTGTGTGTGTGTGTGTGTGTGTGTGTGTGTGTGTGTGTGTGTGTGTGTGGTGTGTGTGTGCGTGTGTGTGTGCCTGTGTGTGTGTGCCTGTGTGTGCGTTGCCTGTGTGTGGTGTGCCTGTGTGTGTGTGTGTGTGTGGTGTGCCTGTGTGTGGTGTGCCTGTGTGTGGTGTGCCTGTGTGTGTGTGCCTGTGTGTGTGTGTGCCTGTGTGTGTGTGCCTGTGTGTGTGTGTGCCTGTGTGTGTGTGTGCCTGTGTGTGTGTGTGCCTGTGTGTGTGTGTGCCTGTGTGTGTGTGCCTGTGTGTGTGTGTGCCTGTGTGTGTGTGTGCCTGTGTGTGTGTGTGCCTGTGTGTGTGTGTGCCTGTGTGTGTGTGTGTGTGTGTGTGTGCCTGTGTGTGTGTGTGCCTGTGTGTGTGTGTGTGTGTGTGTGTGTGTGTGTGTGTGTGTGTGTGTGTGTGTGTGTGTGTGTGTGTGTGTGTGTGTGTGTGTGTGCCTGTGTGTGTGTGTGCCTGTGTGTGCCTCTGTGTGTGTGTGTGTGTGTGTGTGTGTGTTGTGTGTGTGTGTGTGTGTGTGTGTGTGTGTGTGTGTGTGTGTGTGTGTGCCTCTGTGTTGTGTGTGTGCCTCTGTGTGTGTGTGTGTGTGTGTGTGTGTGTGTGTGTGTGTGTGTGTGTGCCTGTGTGTGTGGTGTGTGTGTGTGTGTGTGTGTGTGTGTGTGTGT
>NW_020868846.1:157522-160022 GCF_003789085.1 Penaeus vannamei
AGCTTATGAGACTCATGAGTTGAATTACATGGTTCAAGTCCACTATTCCACCCTCTGCTTTTTGCAAATAGTCTGCAGTTCCTTTATGACCTGGCAATGTACCACCATGTCAAGATCTCATCAAACTGCCTCAGTATCCTCAGCTATCCCGACAGTACAGAGTGAATAATTGGTAAGTCTTGCCCTCTTTAATGAAGGTCTTTGGACAATCCTTAAAAAGGAAGCTCCTAAGAATATACCAATTTGTGATTCTGTACAGTATGCAAAGAAAAGTGAAAAAATGATTTTATCCAAAAAACAGATATACCTGAGGGTTGCCAGTAAGTTATAATTGTAAATCAAACTCATCATATCTGCACTAATGAATAATACACTAAATGAATAATAGTTGATGTAGCACAACCACGTAAATCATGCAAAGAGAAGTCCAAAGTATTTATAGTTTGTATTATTTTCTGTTTTTCAAGTAGGCCTACTATTTGACTCCTTAGTGTCTAAGCCCTTGTGAATCTATCTCGGTTAAAGTGAGAGGTTGCCCATACCTAACTGAGAAACTAGCATGCTGGCAGTATTAAAAGGAAAGGCAGGAAAGACTAGATTACTGCCATATATACACCATCATACACAAGCTGTTAAGAATGTACTGATCTACAATAATTAAATATACTTCTTAAAATAGCTAACTTCATATATTTTAAGGCAAACCTATATATCACTGCATTTACCAAACAACCACTATATCTATCACAGCTTAAGTATGTATCAAGTGCCAACAATAAAACAACCCAGGATTTGGCTAAAACATTAGATTTGGGGTTCATTGTCAACCTTACTTTCTTATATGAAATGTAGTTTTTACTATTTTTTTATCAGATTCTCATTATTGTATACATAATTCTTATGTTCACATATTTTTATTTTCAAGGAGTCAATCATTACTGTATACATACTTCTTTTCATTCAAAGATCAGACCAACTTTTATTTTTCAATGTGCCAAATCTTTTGTCATTTTTCAGTCTGACACATCAATGCATTTTTCCATAATTCAAGATTTCAAATCAAGTAAATTAAACACAGGATACCATTTAAGAAAATATATATATATATCCAACAGCAACTGAGAGCAATATTTTAAGCCTTATCAATACAATCTTAATATAAAAGTTTTTGGCTATATAACCAGACCTTTAACCCCTAACGAATGGAGCTTATAAGTACACCTAGCTGGTATAAAACACTTCTTATACAAAAATGTGAGAAAAGTAGGGGACTGGATATCAAAAGTAGATGAATGGTGGAAAGAAATCAAAAAAAGAAAAAAAAAAAAAGGAAAAAAAAAAAAAAAAAAAAAAAGAATAAAAGAAATCCATGATAGTCAACTGCTTTAGTGAAAAAATGCAACCATTCCATGACATCCCCCAACTTCAACACCACACAAAAACAAAAACTTTTCAAGCAAAAGTAGTTTCGATTAGAAATACTGTAATAACTGAAATCATTGTGGTAAGAGCTGAAATCAATCAAAATAAAATATCAAACACTTGGCAAGCTACAATTCACTGTATGCAACTGCAAAATGTAAGGTCACCTCATAAATCATCTTATTCAACAACA
This sequence comes from Penaeus vannamei, assembly GCF_003789085.1. Taxonomy (NCBI): domain Eukaryota; kingdom Metazoa; phylum Arthropoda; class Malacostraca; order Decapoda; family Penaeidae; genus Penaeus; species Penaeus vannamei. The sequence continues at coordinate 159,138 of NW_020868846.1, forward strand.
TTACAGATTAGCAAATATCATAAGCATTTGCACAATATCAGTGCTAAACTACTGGAACACATGACAAACATCATTTCATTAAAAGGACAGTCCATGGGGAGAGGGCAGAAACTGTGGCAGAAACTGGTCAGGAAAACAAAATTGATATATGACTGGTTCTGAATAATTAATCCACTAATGCTGGTATATTTTGAAGCTGAAAATAATAGTTTCCAGGCGGCTACAAAATTGGCGTGCGAGGGCCGGCCCGGAATCTGCCTGCGCGCTTTCTGCGGCCCGCGGCGTACTCGGAGCGCAAGCTCCAATCCAACGTCACACTGGTGGGACGCCCGGCAATGTTTATTTTTCCAGGTGTCTCATATATGAGACACCCATCATTATTGGGTTAAATGACTAAGGATGTACCAATGTGATTATCAAGGTCCACAGAAAAAAAAACAAGTACCATAAGAACAGTATAAACCACCAGCAGTCCATGCTTCTTTGCCCATTTTCCTATTACCTTGTTATGCTTCCCATGAGTCAAGCTGAGCATTCTGTTATTTCAATACCATTGAAATAAGTTAGAAATTGGCCAGAGGTCTCTTATTATGAAAACAATTCTACAATCTGACTGAACTGTAGGGGATCTCGGAGCAGCAGGAGGTCCCAGAGGTACAGGGTCATGGCCCACCGACGTGTGGACACGCCCTGGCCCTGTACTAACTCCTGCCCCTAAGCCCCTTGGGAGGGGGGAAATAGTAGGGAGAAGGGGGTAACTGTCAACAGTGTTAGCTGTATAATAAATCTTTTCATTTCATCAAGGTCATGAGCTCAAGTAGGCTTAATAATGTTATGGTAACATAAACTAACACTGAATTACACCCTGGGTGCTGTAAGACAAGC
>NW_020868846.1:165022-166688 GCF_003789085.1 Penaeus vannamei
ACTGACAATCTTGTATAGATATCATTCAGCTACAGCTCGTGCGGTATATATGTATGTTGTATTAGATACTTCCCTGCTTTTGTAAACCTGAGACCAAGAAGACCTCAAGGCTACCAATTAACTACAGATTTTGTTAAAATAGTTTTTCATTACATTTGGTTACATCTAGCCTGCCTTTGTGACTGCTATTCAATAATTTGCAAGCTTCATAAATCAAACTTTGAACTATGTCTTTATTTCTTTCTTTGTCAAAACTCTAATGTATAATCAAAACATTCCAGGATGATATCCTGCATTTACAATTTTTCACAAAAGTGAATTGAGAATTCTCAAGCCATCTAACTCTAATATATCATTTACTGTCACAAATGGAGCTACCAACCTTTGAGGCACCAGTGCATATTACAAACAAAAGTGTTACTGTCATCCTACAGGAGAGAATTAACATACATTTTACCTTAAAGTACACTTGAATCATATGATACAGATGTAATATTCATAATAGCTCACTCATCCTCTGATTTCTCCTTAATCTGCAAGTAACACAGATCACTGTGGTTTTCAAACCATCAAAAGCCTATAAGAAATATAAAAGAAAAAAATACACAAAACCCTTCAATCTCTATGTTCTTCACATCAAATGAAATAATTTCAATTACTAAGAGACACCAACAACAAACGCTCTAAAGTAGCACCAGAGATTACGTAGGGTATATACAAAAACATTGTTGCCAAAATTAGTAAACTGCATTCCTCCACATCAACCTGCTGATAAAGTCTGAGTGAGCTGGGAATACTTCTTTATGGAAAGCTGTTATGAAAACTTTCAAAGTGATAAAACACCAAGAAGAATACTACACTATGATAAAATTACAGTCAACACAGAAAAACTGGTTCTCAATTTTGCAGTAAACAATGTTATCATTTGCTTCTATAACAGCAAAATTAAGCCTCAGAGGTAAGCATCCATGTGTAAGTCAATGAACAAGGCAATACAGATCTAAAATGCATGTACTAATCATCAAACAGAAAAAGTTCATCCCACAAAAATTATGAAGGAACGAAAAAGACTAACTGAAATCATATAATCACTCAAAAAAAAAAAGAAAAAGAAAAAAATAATCATAATAAAAAAAATAAATAAATAACGAAAAATTCAAATAGGATATCAAAACCTTACCTGCAGCTTCTGGAATTCTTGATATATATTAGAGAGGCTAATGTGAGTGATGGTGGAGTCAGAAGCGCGACGTGCGTTGTTGCCCAGAGAGTATCGATCTGATGTTAGATACATTGGGTCCTTGTAGTTATCTCGACCTGGAAATCCCCAAGCAGATGATATATTACTATGTAACCCAAAAAAAAGCACTATACACAATGCATTTCTTCTCAGAACTTCCTTTTTCTTTTTTAAAAAGTATTTAATTCTCAACCATTGATGATGCTAAACTATAATAAGACTTTCTACCAAATGATTAGATTTAATAAAGCAAATATTATACATTTTTCTATATGTTAATGCATTTAAATAACAAAATAAAAGTATGTTTCCCTTTGATCTCTCTCTCTCCTCACTCTCTCTCTTTCACTCTCTCTTCTTTCTTTTACTCTCTTTTCTCTTTCTCTCACTCTCTCTTTCTCTTCTCTTTCACTCTTCTCTTTCTCT
>NW_020868846.1:166788-176788 GCF_003789085.1 Penaeus vannamei
ATATATATATATATATATATATGCATATCTATATCTATATCTATATCTATATCTATATCTATATCTATATATATATTATATATATATATATATATATATATATATATATATACATACGTACATATATACATATATGTATTCATATTTACATTTTGTATACAGAGCTCAAATTCTAATATACATTGCTTTCTTTCTTTTAAATTTTGAGGAAGACTAGATTCACATTTCAGACTTCTTATCAACCTTCTTCACAGACATAATAGACTAATGGCATTTCTTATTTTCAATATGCCATATTCCAATTACAAAGCCTACTATGATGTATATCCAGTACGATGAGATACGTACTTTCAGCTCCTATAAAATCTAGGTCAATATGAAGTACCTGATCCTGTTCACTGAACCTGGAATTAACATATCAAATAACAACTCTGACAATGATTCTTTTAAGTAAAGAAATTACTGATCCTGTAATAGAATAATTGATATCTACTTTCACAGTTACAGCATCAGGGCCCCTGAAGGATGTCATAAAGGTTACAGGACAAACAACTGTGACTTGCATTCTGACCATCATGTTTTTTTCCTTCTTCACTAAACATAATAAATATTGGTAAAATCAATTTATTCAGTGAAGTAAAGTCAATAACTTTAGACCATCGTATATTTTTATTTAATATATTCCATAAATGCTACTTACAGAATAGACATTCTATACAGCCTAATCTCTGGAATACATAATAATCTTGAAATTTACCTTAGGTTATTTTATTCATAAAAGCTCGTCAGAGTAAATACTGAGAGAACAGTATTTCCTAAGTTGATAAAATCATGCAGGTAATTAACATCTAAACTATATTTTCAAGCAATTTGTAACTGACTGATGACTTCAACACCATCAAATCTAAAATTTATATTTTACCTCACGCTGATGTCTCTCACTAACTCCTTGCAATGTTAAAATCAAACACTGCTGTCTCTAGCTGTTCTCTCCCTCTCCCTGTCTTCGCTGCTATGCTGCTTCCATTTTTTTCTTCTTCTTTTACCTATTTCACTACTTTTTAAGTATGTACTTGCATTAGTATTCAAAACCCTTTAATTCATTATTACTTTTTAGTTTTTAACATACTTTACATTTTATTTGTTTTATCATGTCCTTGTAAGTGTCAGGCCTTTATCATTCCCATATAGCTGTGGCTTCCAAAATCATTTCGATAACAATATATTTATTTCATAAGAGCAAACCTATATGCTTAATCCCTGTGATTCAGATGTTGTCACCATAATATCTTGCTTGAGGGGCAGGTGACGTGAACATGCAGCCATTGGAAAATGTGGCTGTCAGCCAGCGTGACATGAACTTGCCATCATTAACATTCTGACCGAAGGCTGGGGTGACAGGGAAGACTAACCACAAGTGCACAAACCTCTTGGAGGGTGATTAGACTCATTAACATTTAGGAAGGGGTTCCTGCATCGTTTCCATAGATAAACAAGTGTAGAATGTAGTGATCATGAGCACTAGCTCCAGGGAGGACACTGTTTCTATGCTCATGATCCCATTCCTGGCCGCCATAACTTGTGACTCAAGTTGACTTAGAGAAAATTGAGTATTACAAAAAAAATATATAAATATTACGCAAATAACAAAATGTTATGCTTATTGTTATTGCACTGAGATGGACTATATAGAGAGATGATATGGAAAATAGTGTAATACTATCTGGAAAATTCCTTTTTTTTTCTTTAGATATATAGACACTGGAAAATGTAAAAAGAGCTAAATACACTTGTGTAGAAAAATGAGAAATAACATTGCAAAGATAAGGCATGGAGTCCTGTCACCGCACAGGAGTGCACATGTGCCCCCAGCCTACAAGTCACACACCCTGAGTGGCTGCTCATGATGGCAGTGAAGCATACAGATCTAATAAGTTTAAAAAATAATATGCTCTCATACAGCCAGACAGTTTTAAACAAAATTGTTCACTTAGCTCTCCATACTTTTCACCCAAATAAGAATCAATTATATCATACAGAAAGATTTTATGATCAATAATAATTTTTAAGTTTCAACTTATTACCAAAGTCAGTTATATAATAATGGAGACAAATTGTCACTGGTTTAAGAATCCAATTATATAAAAAAGGCTGTAAATATTTGAACATTCTTTAAGATCAAATATATAACCATCATTCTCTACACTTTTCCATCTGATAAAGTTGATTATCATATACCCAACAAAAAATAGTTTGGAAACCACTGCTATCCGGACATTCATTCACATAGTTTAAAATTTCATGCAGTCCTTAGTTACAATTAACCCGTGTCCTCTTGACCCAATCACTGTTTCTGTCAAGTACTCAGTGAAAAAAATAAAATCAAAATGTCGAATGGAAAAGTTATTTACTATAATCAATGGAATCATATATATGTTTCATATAGGCCATATACATACACCAAAACATTAATCATTATGTTCTGTTCAGATGTAAAGGCTTGCATAGAAATAGGAAAACAGTGTAAGGGTTAAGACTGACCTTACTTCTGGAGGTGTTAACATTGTAAATTACTCTCTTACTATTCTGGAGAGAGTGTTCATTCTAGTTAATATTTTTTGTAAGCCGTAACTTGAGTCATATAGTTATTAGTAAATTAAATTTCTCTTTGCACTTTCCAGTAACTGCAGAAATTCCCAAACATTCATTCTCTCCACACTTACCCTATTAACATAACCTTTACACTCAACTTTGAATCTATTAATGTAAAATAAATCTCAATGGCAGATAAGATCTACTTATGGACTGATGCCAAAAGATAAGGAAGTAATATAAACTTTTTTTAGAAATTGTAGCACCTCAAAACATTTCTTTGTCTCCCATTCAATGATGTTGTTTAACACTTATCAAGCAACCCTCTAACAAACATAATAAATTATGTTATTTTTTGAACCCCTGCAACCTTTTTAAAGGATCATATTATGAGATATGACTTTTACTTATATTCCTATGGGCTATGACAGCAGTGGTCTTCATTGCAATTCCTTGATCTGGATTCCTTCAAAATTCTGATGTGACCTTCTAGGAAGCACTGAAATGTCCTTATTGTCTTTACTGCAAACAGGGAAGCTTAAGTTATCTTCATACAACTGAAAAACTTGAAATTCATGTTCCCAAGAAATGTGACTCTGTGATACCATTTTTACTTCTTATATAACAACGAATACCAAAATCAACATACTCCATTGAAGAGAAATAAAAAAAAAACAGACAACTTGAAATAAAGCCAATGTCTACTAAGGCATCACTATTCCAGATAAACAAAGTAGATAAAAAGTAATCACAAATTTGTGTATTCATTTAATGTTTATGTGCAAGTGCATGTACAGAACCTGGTGAATGTGTAAGCACATATGTATAACCAAGTGTATAACCATCCATATATTCCTAATTAAGCAAGTGTTTACATGAAAATCATACACTTCTATGTTTGTATAATATAACCATGTGGGGGCCATAATAGACAAATAAAATGTCCATTTCCAACCAAACATAATCATTGATGATTAAAACATCTTTTGTTTCCTATTTAAACATAAAATGTATGCCACAACTTGCAAAATGCTTGGGTTTGATTACACATTTGCCAATGAACCAAAACAATTTATGATTAACTTTATTTTCAAAAGGTCTTTTTATACACAATTATGGTCAGAATGTCACAACGACGAAAGTTTTTCTTTTCTCTTATCACTGTCATCACTGTTGACATAACCATCATTCAACTTGTTAAAAATGCAATAAAGTCGCTGGCTAATAAATGTCACTTCATGCTGTTTATTGTCAAGTATTCATATACATGTGCAGCAAGGCAACAGAGCAAGCAATGGGAACTGGACAGAGCCCAATAAAGCAAAGCCAAGCTATCATTCACATTATCATGCAGCTTATTCATAAAATAACTATATCACTTTCCATTATCACAGATCTGTTTTCATAGTCTATGTAATTATCAGATGCTACTCATCAACTACATACAACTACTTAAAGCTTTTTCTACCTAATTTCTTAAATAGCATGGGAAATTAACTAAATAGTTTATTCCATAAGTCATTTATAAAACCTCTTCACAAGTATTGAAAATAAAATCCCAAATTAGACCAAATAAGAGCTCAGATGTATATCATAACTGACTAATGTCATTTTTAAGTATCTACACTTTTCTAAAAAATTTACATAAAACTGGATATAAACCAGCTTCCATCCATAAGAAAGCATTCTCCAACTTTGTCTGAAAAGGAATTTGTTTTATTGGCCCATTAAAATACTAGCAATGCCCATTATAATTACCCACTATGACGCAATCTGTTTCATCTGGCGGTGACGAATCTAGCCTGTTATTTTCCAAGACTGTGGCAAGGCCGGTCTTTCTCTTTCTCGTATGTTTTGGCCTGGGATTGTTGTTGTTGATGTTGTTGTTGTTATGGGGTGGGATACCTGAGATTATTCCTGGGGTAGTGGAGGAGGAGGAATAGGAAGAAGAGGACGAGGAACACGATGAGGAGGAAGAAGAAGATGTACAATTAGGAGAGGAATACGAGGACGTATGTGAACAAAACGAAGGAGAGGATGAGGACATTGTTAGGGATGTGGAACAGCAACTGTAGCTGAGGAAAGGATGGCCCGACAGGTTGTGCGGTTGATGAATAGGATTTGGAGGTCTTTTGGGGGTGTGGGGGTGGGGAATGCCTGATACGATGCCTGGTGTAATAGTGGCATTTGCACTTGGTGACGGAGGAATGCCAGTTGTTATGCCCCCTGTGACTTGGCTGGGATTTAACTGAGTATTCCCCATTGATGCATTTGAATAAAGCACTTGAAGATGAGACGGAACGTAGGGTCGTTTCATACGTTCCTCTACTTCCATTCTTAGTTCTGGAGTTATTACTATTAAATAACCAGGCATAAGGATGTGGGGTTGCCATTAATATATTGGAGATCATTTGTGGGTACAGATATCCAATCAGTAAAAAAAAATATTTACAACAAATTAAATTCACATCATGACATGAAAAGAAAATTCCAGATAATGGTTAATCATGTGGGAATACAAACAATAATTTCCCATATAAGCGAGATACAAAATGTGCAATTTTCAAGCAAGCAAAGTTAACAAAAAATAAAAGGGGCAAGTCAGCAAATAAATAAATGGCATCACGCAGGCATCATAGGCAGGCAGGAGGGGGAGGATTAGGTAGGTGAAAAAGAACAAACAAAATGAGTAAAACTTGAAAAAAAGACAAAATAATAATGATAATAATAAAAGTGTAAAGTAGCAGATAAAATAAATGTAAATTAACACAATCATGCACTATTGGTACTAAAAGAGTCTACACACCACAGTTCAGCTGCATGCTCAATAATGTGAAGTTAATAACTACAAAATACAATGAAAAATGCATTTCAAAGCAGTACTGAACAACATTAATTAGTCTCAAAATTCAAAACTGAATGAAAAGGAAATACATAACTGAACTGAATCTCTGAAAGTTAATAAAAACTAGCAAGTGATGCTACAAAGAGTCAAACAAAATCTTAATGAAAGAGCAATATATTTGCTGGTCTGCTTCAATAGAAAGAGTAATTGCCTGACCAAGTGACAATTCTGCAAGCTTACTTGTCTCAAGTTCTGGAGATATATCAATATAAGACTACACATTTCAGGCCTTGTTAAAGTGACACTGAGACAAGAATCATCTTTCATACAAAAAGAAAATGTTATGACATTGCTGCAGTATACTGAGTGAAAGCAAGAAGCAGTTATGTTTAATTACAAAAAATGAAATCTAAAATAAAAGACCTTTTTAGAAGTTTTCTTTCTCTTCATCCAGATATATTCTTCTTATTCTTCCCACATATATATGCCCTTTCATTGCATATAAAAACAAGATCTCTAAAACATCAAACATAACAAAAAACATATCTTTTTCTTCTTAGGATGACTCCTAATGACAAGAACTCTGACAAACCACTGAGCATTCCAAGATCTCTTACCAGGGGGTCTTTCAGTCACAGTGAGAAGGCCTGTTCTCCGTGATCTATTGGGCGTCATCTTTCTCTGAGCCTCCTGAACATCTTTTGGTCCCACCAGAGGCAAAGTGGCTCTCTGACTACCACCTCTGCCCGATATGTACCTGTGGGACATGCAATGCCGCTCAGATATAACTATCAATCTATATCTTATAATTAATAAAGAATTTGAAAAATAAAATCTTACATCAGCATTGGATATTAATGTTACATATATCTTTATTAACAGATAATAATAGCTATCATATTGTGTATACAATGAGGTTATTGTCATATTGAGGTGACTGGATGCTTGAGAAAAATTTAAATCCTTTGGCGAAATTGCCTAAAATTAGGAAAATTATCGGAGCATATCCTGTAGTCTCAGAAAAAATCCTTTGTGATGGGAAATACTTTTGAAAATCCTATATGTGGGTAATTGCAGTGCCTGACTCAGAAGTCTACATTTTGCCCATCAGGCCACGGCAATTTCATTCATTGCTTCTTGGGTTTTTTCAGAAAAAAGAAGTGATAGGGGGAAAAAAAAAATAAAAAAAAATTTTGGGGTGAAGTTCTAGGGCTTACAGAACATAAAGAATAACAGGATTATTCCAGTTTTCAGCATTTAATGGCATGTTTTATGTAAGTTTAGTTTAGTTCTGGAGTTTAGAGCAAACAACAGAACCTAAGTTGCCATATTGTTTTGAAAGATAAGACACTTCCTGATTGGTTGTCCTCTAGCATGTGCCTACAAAGCTCTCTGATTGGTTTCCGGCAGCATGTGCCTCGAATAGTGGCAATATTTACAAGTTTGTGAAAGTAAAATCTGTAGTGGTTTCTGGTCCGACCTTTTTTTTTATATATAAAAAATTGAAGCGGCGAATCCGAGAAGCAACAAATAAAATTGGAGTGGCCTTATCTTTCAATGACTTTAGTAACCTGGCTACCTTGGAATGAAAAATGCAGTTTTGTCAATCTTCTCCGAGCTTTTCTTTTCCTTTTTTGGACAAAAATGAAGTACTGCACAACCTTTTATGAAACTACAGAAACTGTGAATGCCAGAGATGGTACAGAAGACTTCAAGACAAGGGATTGATTCTTAAAAATTATCTACTGTCAACAGTTAAGGTCATTAGCAGCAATCTCGAAGCTTTTGTCTATCTTTTTTTAAGGGTTATGTATACCATTTTTCATGTTTTTTATTCTCCAACTTTAGATAGAAAAACAAGCTAGTTTGGATTTTTTTTCTGGTTTTTGATGGAATTATAGCTGTAGGGCTTGTTAATAATAGGATTTACTTTCAACATATGGTAAGAGGTTATGTTTCCACTTTATGTGACAAAGATATTATCTTATGCTTTTCAACTCTTCTTATTCTGAGAGAATGTTCTTCTGGACAGAACAAAACTTACATATATAAGTTATGGAACTCCCACAACATGTATCAGCCAGAGCAAATCAATTTCTTTTTTTTCAGTATACACTCCCCTTAAATTAAATATGCCTCAGCGTGAAGCCAATTTTTTTTCTTTTCCTGTGCTGGAATGGTGAAATGCCTTAAATATAGACTTATGGTGCAAAAATACAATACAATCAAACAACAGGAATCCCTGTAAGGAGATACACTAAGTACATCCCTTAACTTGTCCAGTAACTTACTTAGCAACGTCTAAAGGATCAATCTCATCTTTGTGCACAACAATTTGCTCATCGTCCTGTTGAGGCAGAGGCTGCGAGTGGCCACCCATCCCTCTTACCCCAAGTCCCATCTTGAAAAAGAGAGCATATCAAGTCATATTAATATTATCTATAATAACAGAAATTGAGGAAATTTTCTTCCAATTCCCATGCCAAACAGAAAAAATCCAAAATTGATTATCAAAATACTGAAATTATTGATTTATAAAATCACTTTTTACAATCCAATAATTTCTAAATACCAAGCACCCTTTAAATACATCGTGGTGATCTTTACATTTCTACCTGGCATCACAAGAACATACCAGGTGTTAAAATCTCCCAGAATTGTATAGGTCACTTGGCACCAATAAATAATGATGAGAGCAGAAATGTTATTCATCAGGATTTAATATTAGTTTCATCTCATAAAATTGTAACATATAATTTGGGTATCTCAAATCACCTGTGTAATTTGTTCTTGACTATTAGGATGACTCCAACCTCCTTCAAACTGGCGCTGGAAGTACATTTGTAGATTGGCCCCTCCATCCGATGCACGTCTTCCTAAGCCACTGCCTGTAATGAGAATGTATAGAAATATTTGACATATTTGACATCAAGAAATCATTTGAAAATAAATAAATAAATTAATAAATTAATTAATTAATTGATTAATAAAAAAAAAAACATTTTCTTCAAGGCCTGGAAAAAGAGTAAAATATCTTAAAACTTAAAAGTGGAACCCTTTCCAAGAAGTTTCAATGTCTAGTCTCTATCTTCAGGGAATATTTTCAATATTACTTACAGCTGTTGCATTCAGTGCACTCTTAACTGTATTGATATATAGTTCTCCAATACAAAAACAGCAACTCAATATTCATTTGTTACCTGAAATTAATATTCACTAAAAGGTCTTAACTACTAAAGTGGTACTTTCATGCCCATGCTAAATATATCATGCATTATGTTATGACATATAGTCAAAATTATCAATTTATTCCTTTCTTACACTAAATGCAGTAAATCAAATTATCATCAATTTGGTTTACATAGGCCTAAAATACTAAAGAAAGCCATAGCAAACATGACCTAATGCCTCTTTGAATCTATCAGTATATAAATCCTATCACTTTATGATAAAATGAGCAATTTCCAGTTTCTTAGAAGTCAGACTAACAAAGAAAGAAGCCTATTACTCTTAAAGCTTAAATGATAAATCATATTATTACCGGTGTTCTTATTCTCATGCTACCGTAACTCACCAGTACCCATGCATGGAGGTGGTTTCAACAGATGTTGATCTTTTGTTGAGAAGTTCTGTGGAGGCAAATCCTGCACCAGAGGAAGGTTCTGTGGAAGATTGGTCTGGGGCAAGATGGACACTGGTGGTTGTTGGTGGGTACCCACAACACATCCCCCTGGGCCAAATAACTGGAGCTGACCTCTCACCTGGGGATTTAGGAATGGCAGGTTGGTTACTCATACTGTCAGAAACCCTTAGGTAATAGAGATGATTATCAAAGGAGTTCCTTGAAAATCAAAATCACACTTTACACTGACTGCAAACAACACGAATGCATATATGATATTGAGAGAGTCCCCTAATTCTTCCCATTTGATAACCATCAATTCAGTCCTAAAATCTCAATTGCCATTTGGTTGAGGGTCAGGTGATGTAAACATGCCATCGTGAATGAAGGCCTGGGTGACAGAAAAGAGTGCACAAGCCTCTTGGGAATGTCATTTGACTCATTTGGTACTTATAAGGGGGTTTTAGCATTATTCCCATCAATATACGAACATGGAATGTTATGTGCATAAGCCGAGACTAGAAGAGCGCCAGTTCCATGCTGTGCATCATATTCCTGGCCCCTGTGACCAGTGGTGCAGGTTGTATCACAAAAAATTGAAAATTCCCAAAGAACTAGATATATGACACAAATAACCATATGTTCCAATTTTTTTTTTCTTGCATTCAGCTAAGGGGGCCATTGCAATAAATATTTTCAAAAATACTAATTTTTTTTTTTTTATCTGTAATCTAGTAGGCTTTGGCAATCCCGTGATGTAATATTTTTGCTAAATCTGTAAAAATAAAGGAGTTATAACTAGATCTCTAACTGGGACTCTGGGAGACAAAACTCCACCAGAAAATCAGAGAGAAATGTTGCCACCTCCTACCTCCACGACACCATCTCGCAGACATACGCCCTCATCACACACTAAGGGGGCACAACTAATGGCAAATGTT
>NW_020868846.1:181788-193331 GCF_003789085.1 Penaeus vannamei
AAATATGATTAAGGATTATGCCATGTTTGAGCCAGTATAAGCTTCATAATATACATTTTTTAGTCTCCAGAATTTAATTCATAAATTCTACAGACCAAATATATCATATTCACAACGTAATCCTCTCAAATAATTCCTCCTTACTTATCAATCACACTATACACTTTTAAGATTTCTTTTCCGAAATGGAACAAAAATTTATGATACATATTTTCACTCCATAGTGTTTTAAATTATGAAATTATTCACTTTTTGAGAGGAGGCTTTAATGTTCATTTCCTCTAAATAAAAGTAATAAAAAATGCATGGATCTAATATTTTTAAAATCTTACCTGCAGACATGAAGAAAGGTATTCTAAATTTCCCTGCTACAACAATTGATCGTAGGGTCTGCAGGGTATTTGCATCAAAAGGCAGGTAACCACACACCAGAACATACAATATAACTCCCAAACTCTGCAAAAGACAATTGAATAGTAAGCTTTACTGAAAAAGATAAATCACATGGGGAATTAACTATAATGTCTCCCCTTACAAGAACCAACTCTTTTATAATGGATCCTAGCTATCACAGAGATGCTTTGGTAACCTTTACATCCCCCCTTAACCTATTCACGCCGGTATATTTTGAAGCCAAAAATAAAATATTCCAGGCGGCTACAAAATCGGCGGGCAGAGCTTCCCCAGAGTCTGTCCGCCCGCCGGCCGCGGCCCACTACTGCATTGGAGCATGAGCCCCAACACAGCGTCACACTGGCGGGACGCCCAGCAATGTTTATTTTTTCGGGTCTCATATATGAGACACCCATCGCTAATGGGTAAAAAATAAAAATGACAAAATTATCAGCGTGATCCCCACCAGTCCATTTGTATGAAGATCCACAAGATATACCAAAAAGGAGGACACCAACAGAAGCATTACCATATCAAAAGGGCTCTTCAGTAATACAGATAAGGTGTCCACCTATTTACTCTGTATAAAGAAAAGAAGAAGAAGAAAAAAAAAAAAAATACTCACCCATATATCTGCCTTTGGGCCATCATATGCTTTGCCTTCAAAAAGTTCTGGAGCAGCATAAGGAGGTGAGCCACACCATGTTGATAATAAAACACCAGGAGTATAGAAATTACTGAAGCCAAAGTCTGAAACAAGAGAAAAAAGTATAAAAACTTGTGAAACAATGCACTATACCATAATCAATAACAGATGATGTTTAAATCTTTAATGATTAATGGTTAAAAACAAACAACTAACAACTGTGCTAGACATCTAGGTCATATAGCACAATGGTAAAGTATTGTGGAGAAAAGAATTAAAATGTGTTAACAAGCAGAAGATGGGATATGTGTCCATGGACTTAAGGAAGAGGAGGGCATAGGATAGAATGTGGTAGGAGAAGATAGAGAAGAACTATTTGGCTGCCTGGTGCAACAGGTAACTTGAGGAGGAGGAGGGGTGGAGGGGTAAGCATCAGGGAAGTGGTATAGATTGGAGTATCTAGTTTAAGATTGGAAAAGGAATTTGATTGGGGAAGAGGGGAAGTAGATATAGGATGGTTCAGGGTAAAGGGAAGAGATACTGGGGGAGATGCTGAGACATCTTGAGAAGATGGGAGGGGAGTAGAGTGAAGAATAGTCTTAGAATAGGTAGAGACAGAAAAACTTTCTCCCCATGCTTCTTCGTGATGCCTAGTTTGAATCTGAGAACTACTACCAGACATTTGAGATTGTACGTAGGGCAGCTCCTATAAAATACCACCACAATTGCCATGTGTACATGACTGAGCAAACAAATTGAACGTCCATGACCAGGGTGGACACACGGAGGGCAGTGGGCTGTGGAGCGATAGTGTTTAGCTGGGTAAAAACACCAACATTTCTGACAGTGACAAGGAAAAAGTCAACACGGTCGGCTTCACTAGTAAAAACCTTATGGATGAGGTCATGTCTATGGAAGCTAATCTTAGCAATTTGGTGTAGGATTAACACTGCCCTCTAAGAGGAATAGCATAGCACTGTACTGCTACAGCATCATAGTCAACAAAGCAGGCAAGTAGGTCAGTCTAACCAGTTCTTATTGTAGATAGGACAATCAGCTTGGGAGATTGAAACAGTTTGAGTTTAACACATTGGACCCGGATGACGTTGTGGTCACATCATAGAAAAACTTAAGCTGAGGGGCAGGAGATGTGAACATGCATCAATCGGACAATCTGGCCACAGGCTGGATGACAAATCTTGTCGTCATGAGCAAATAAACAAATTTGGAATGTAACGTGCGTAAGCAGTGACTGAAAGAGCACCAGCTCCTGGGAGGACACCATTTTCATGCTGCGCACCATATTCCTGGAGATGGGATCAGCGGCGCATGTTGTACTACATAAAATTGAAAATTATGAAAAAAATAGATATATGATACAAATAACCAAATGTTCCATATCTTTTTTTTTTTGCACTGAGTTATTTACTACATGGAGAGATGATTTGGAGTCTGTGCAAGGAAGATAAGCAATTATAAAAGATGAATATGGACATTGGAAAAATGCGATGAAGCTAAAAAAAAGTTTACAAAAAATAACTTTGCAAAGGGGAGGCACAGAGTCTTGTCACCGCTGCACGACTGGGATGTTGGCCACTTATATAACCCATTGCCAGGGTTTTTAGCACTGTGATTTCCATGATGCAACTGGATCCAAAGAATTAAGAGAGGAGTGAGGTTCTGTAGGCATAGGTTTACCAGTGAGGTCAGTAAGAGCTGATAGTGAATGATCTTGCAATTCACATATAACTGTGATAAGGCATGAGCAATTGGAATTGGAATAACTGTGAAAGGAAACTTTACCTACTTGTTTTTGGAGACATTTTTGGAAGAGAAGGGTATTGTCAGATTAAGGGGCTGCAGGGTGAATCACAAAGAATCATTCTCACTTAGCTGGGCTAAAGAGAGTACTCAAAAGGTTTGTAGAGAAGGAAACATCTAAAAGAAGAGGGTAGGAGGAAGAGGGTGGGGGGTTGAGTAATAACCTGAGTGGGTGGTTCGGGATGGATAGAGTTGTCAGCAAACATCATTGAGGGATTACTAATCTCAGAGGTTGGAGCCATGGTCAAAGGAGAGGCAGGGATCAGGAAACTAGTGAAATCAAATTTAGATACACTAGTTGATGAAAGGGCAATCCTTAATGCCACTAATATGGCTAAAAAAATCATTATTGGTCATGGCGAGCCAAATATAAGTGGGGAAAAAATGGTCTACCTGTCAGGGTTCCTATAAAGGTAAGGGCTAGGCAATACCAAGTGAATAACAAATTGACACAAAATCAGCCTTTCATCCTTTCAGCAAGGTTCTCAAATCTTTGGAAGTGGACAGAAGAAGGGACAAAGAGAAGTACAAGAAAAGGGGGAGGAGAAAAGACCATGTAAAATTAGTTGAGACGAGGGTTGAGGTCCAAGGCAGGGGAAGTCCCATACACTGGGCCTCAGTCACCACCTCCCAAACTGAGGTCCAAGGGAGAGGTGGTCCCCTACATTGAGTCTTAGTCAGCGCTTCCGTATTCCCCCCCACACATACAACAAGCAGAAGCCCTCCCCCCAATACAACAAAGATCAAAGGACTGGGACAGGTGGTTACTGTTTAAATATAAAAAGCACATAAAAAGATAATTTCAAAAGCAATTCTCTATCTAACTTAACTATTCTAAACCGTATCATCATCTGAGTCACTTTTTGTTATAGGTCAGTGCCATACAGAGTATATGTTTTCACTTTGTAAAGGACTTACTCTATGAAGGACAGGAGGCATAAAGAGATGCTCTTTCTCTCTCTTTCTCTCTTTCTCTCTCTCTTCAGTCAGTCAGTCAGTCAGTCAGTCCAGTCAGTAGTCAGTCAGTCTGTCTCTGTCTGTCCATCCATCTCTGTCTGTCTGTGTCTGTCTGTCTGTTTGTCTTTGTGTGTCTGTCTGTGTGTCTGTCTGTCTGTGTCTGTCTGTGTCTGTCTCTGTCTGTTCTGTCTGTCTGTCTGTCTCTGTCTGTCTGTCTGTCTGTCTCTGTCTGTCTGTCTTTCTGTCTGTGTGTGTGTTTGTGTGTGCGTGAGAACGCTGCAGATGCATCTGTGATGCATCAGTAGTGTTCTCATCTATAAATCTTGCTGCCTTGTATTTGATCTCAGGTGATGCCTCTCTTTCTCTCCTTCTCTCTTTCTAACCTTTCCTCTTTCTCTCCTCTCCTTCTCTAATTCTCTCCTCTCC
Organism: Penaeus vannamei; assembly: GCF_003789085.1. NCBI lineage: Eukaryota > Metazoa > Arthropoda > Malacostraca > Decapoda > Penaeidae > Penaeus > Penaeus vannamei. The sequence continues at coordinate 186,032 of NW_020868846.1, forward strand.
ATCTCTAATTCCCTCCTATTTTTCTCTTTCTTGTGAAAATATTTGAAAAGGATCACATGCACATCAAAATTGGTTCACACAAGTAATTCATATTAGGACTATAATTAATTATAGAAGCAGCCAAACTCTGGATTGCAAGCCAAGTCCTACATATATTTACAAAATATAACTATATCAAAATTGCATGTAATCAAATCAAATAAAACATTATACAGAAAAAAGTCACCTGCTTTTGTACAAAGTAAAAGTCTAATAAATGTCTTCAAATAAATAGATTAAAATGCCTCACTTCTGCAGACGATACTTGAAGACTATTACTCACCTGCCAGCTTGATATTAAGATCTTTATCTAAGAGTAAATTTTCAGCTTTGAGATCTCTGTGGACAATCCCACGTTTGTGACAATAGCGCAGAGCTGCAACAATCTGCATGAATTTGGTTCTTGCTTCTTTTTCTATCATCCTCCCATTATTTACAACAAGTCTGAAAAGGAAATACATCAGGAACTACTGCATATGAAAAACCTGAAAAAAAAAAATAAAGCATATGAAACATTTGCAGAAAAACAATATGAAATAAATAATTACAGCTATTGCACTAGAGGACATCCACACACCACACACAAAAAAAAATCTGAAGAAGGGAACTCAGTATCATTAGAATCAAAACAATGGAATAAAAAAAATTCAAGTTAATGTCAGTTATTAACAAAATTTCAAATATAAATTAAACTTTGATTCTCAGTGCAACGTTACTCAATCGCATTACTCTTTCAAAGCTATTCTAAACAAAATATTACACAGAATTCAACTAATACATGCAGTCACTACAAACCAGTTAAGCCAATCACCTACTAATGTAGAATATTAATAGAAGAAAGTAAGACCTTCAAAAAATAAAAAATACATGAAATAAAAAGTCAGTTAATAACAAAAAAAATCAACACATTTTTTAATGGAACTCCTTCACTGGAGTATTGACCACAGCCACAGGGTCAGAATAGTTTCTAAAAAAAATAAAAAATAAAAAAAAAAAAAAAACATAAAAGATTAAACAAGGATACATGATAATGCAGATAAATACATAAATATTACTCTATACAAATTACACATGCAAAACACATCCTGAGATACTCAAAGTCTATATGAAAAAAAAAAAAAATTAAAAATAATAATAATAACAATAACAATAATTCTAAAATTTTCCCGATAGTTTTTCAATTTGAGTCTAACAGTTTTTCAGCCATTCACGCTTTCAAATTATCGTTCTTCATATGGTATACAAACTGAATGCAAGACATTTATAAAGAAAAAACTTTTGTGTAACTGGGTAATTAGGCAATCCAATAATTAGACTATTTGTAATCAACAATCTATGATGCATAGACTGCAGAAGTTAACTTTCTAAATCTAGAGAGCATGTCATATTGTTCAGAGAAGAAACATGATAAAAATAATAATAATAATTAATAATAATAATAATATAATAATAATAATAATAATGATGATGATGATGATGATGATATGATGATGATGATGATGATGATGATGATGATGATGATTGATTGATGATGATGATTGATATGATGATGATGATTGATTGATAATAATGACGACGACGATGATGATGACGATGATGATTGATGAATAATTCACCAAGTGCCTATCTGCACTAAACAGTGCCAAGATACGAAGTGCTTCCTCACGTCCCTTAGCACCCAGCCATCGCTACATCCTCTCCTGATCCACACCTTACCACACCATGTCTGCCCTACTATTAGTACCACTCATGCCTATGCCACCCTCCTGACGAAGGAGCTGAAGATGTATTTGCGCACTCTACATTGCCACTCTCGGCCAATGTGGCCTATTGCCTTGCCAATTTTCGCAAACCTTCATCAGCACAACCATGAAGTTTGCAGTTCTACCCTCCATCACCAATACTTCCTTAGTATCATTAAAATAAGTATATCTATTAGCACAAGATTAACTATTGCCATTCCTGCACCTGCCCAAACCTTACATATGAGTTGCCTTCTTTCTCAACGAACACACACTATTAATTCTATATTACAAAATTTCTCTCTGTCAATCAGTTTTAACAACACAATTAACAACACACTGACACCAGACTAAAGTGACACACCCTCATTACCTCACATTCATTCTCCTGCCCTTACAATTCTTTAACTGGTAAAAATTATGGTGTTTGTGTTCTTTTTTCTGTATGATCATTGTTGTTCTCACACTGCACATTTCATTATATTCTATTTTCTCTCCACACAAATGACTATGGTGCAAGTTTATTAAACTATTGAAATGTTCGGCTGATCCTCTTATACTATTCATTTTTACTTTTCATTGTAACATTACAGTTTTCACCTGCATATTGTATCACTACTAGTAGGGACTTCATTACTCTTCTTCTGAGTGTGAATATCATTATGTCTTTCATAATGCCTGTGTTTATACTGTTTTTCTAATACTTATACATGCCAACGTCACTTACTCACACACATGTTGATTACCTACTTTTACCTTTACCCATTTTCAAGACCACACTTACAGAATTAACTCTAGGATTATGAACTGTACTACACACCATCCTTGACTTCTAACTAAACCCAACTCATTTCATGACGTCATCTTGAAATTTGATATCTTGTCCTCAGTAATAATTTATGCTTCTTTAGTTTTAAGTACTAGTGAATATGTAACATGTAAAAAACTGATGGAGCTCATTCTGTTGCAAATAATGGCAATACACAGCAGATATCAATTTCAAGCACAGCTCAAGGCTGCAAACACTACACCGAAAGTTATGCATATTTTGCTTACACAATAAATACAACTGACATGCCCGAGATATGCACATTTAGAATTAAGTCCAGGCCCAGCTGGCCCAATGTGTACAAAGCTAATACTTGTAAGTTTATTTCTAGCTTAGCTCATGGACATAAGCGAAGAAATCTGCACCCCACCACAATGAGAAGTTACAAGCATTTTCAAAGAGGATGGTTATGATTGATGCCATTGTTAGAATTAAGCTCAGGCTCAGCTACCTTTTTGTATCCGAAGCATAAGTACTTGCCTATTCAGCCAAAGACATGGAAGTCTTGATCATTCATTTTTCTCAATTCTTTATGATGGTACTATACTGAACTTACTAATCCTAACAATGCCAAGTAATTAAAACCTTCTCACTTGAAACATGACCTTTCCTGTGACACTGTTCTTGTTATGCTCTCATTTTTCTGAAATCTTAGAAAGGTTACTGACAAATAAGTTACTATCCTCCTCCTTAGCCCCTTTACTGGCCTGGTACTTTAATATTTCAGCCTTTGAAGTCAATGCGACCCTCCTTGCTACTGAATGTTGCACCTCACTGAAAAGCCTCCATCACACCTGCTACTCTGGCACATGACAACCTGAGCAAGCATCAGATCACCAGGAACCATCTGTTGACGCCTAACAAAACTTGTATCCTAACACACCATCAGTGCTCAAGATGTTGCAGACAGCTTGAGGACAAGCCTTGCACATGGCCGAGCAATGCAAACAATATTGTTCCACACTCTGTCCCTGGTTGAAACAAAGGCTGTATCTTCTTGTCAAAGTCTTCTCGAGTCTACATCACCAGAGGAAGCAAATGTTTCGCACCTTCCACACTGTCAGATGGAGAGACAGAGATGACGACAGACCAAGACATATGGTCAGCTCATCACCACTCCACCCTTGGCATCCGGGGGACAGGGGATCCCACTGGGGTCTTACATCTACCTTCAGCAAAAACCCACAAGCCAAGATCCCTTCATTCACCTGCACTATAGCCACACTCTCTCGTGGTGGTCTTATATTCACATATGATAGCAGAATTGCTAACAACGTCCATGCTCACAGTTGTCCTACATAATTATGTAACTTTCTATTTGCTATTATATCATTTGTTTAGCCCTGACAGTAGTCAATGAAAGAATATATTTCTATCACTTGCATAAAAATTATGAAAATTAATGCTACATAAAAAGAAAACTGTACACAACAATATCAGTGAATATATACATAAGTAGGACTTAAAATATTTCACTAGGTTTAGAAGCACCAAGTAATAATAAAGTTTCATTACAAGACTAAAATCTGATGATGACATAATATTTCCCTATATTTCTAAAATATTTCAATTATTACTTGTCCTGATTACTTGTCCCTAACATGAATGACAGAAATAAGCAAAATTAAAACTTAATACCTGTCATGCCAAAAAACTAAAAAGGTATTGTCTGTACCAAAGTGCAATTTTAAAGCTCCTAAAACTCTACATAAGCGCATAAGATGATAAAGGACAAAATGGAGACACAACTCATGAGGGGAGCACTTGGGCAAGAATTCTTGCCGATAAACCACAAACTGTACCGTTCCCTGCTTAAATCATTTGCATCAGTAGGCAAGACTTGTTCAGTGATGCCAGACATGTGGAAGTGTCTTTCTATAATACAAATCATAACAGTTCTTGGAGAGTATGGAAATGTCAAAATAATACACAACATATACATATCCCGGGTTTTAAACGCAATAGAAAAGTATTCCTATCAACAATCTTGGAGAGAGATATCTTACGCATAAGTTGAGGGTGGAGTTTATTTTACTGGCGGCTGGTAACAGTTGGAGCGTGTATTTAAAAAACTGACAGGCTAGCGCCACATCAAGATGGCTTTAATAAGCGCAATATTTTCTCCTATATACATATACTAAGCCCCTAAAACAGTGACATGCACTTCCAATTGACAACCTTGCACTCTCAGGCACTATCAAAACAAATGAACATTACTGAATTGAAATATAGGTCTACCCATTTCCAACTATATGATTTTATGATTGAAAAGAAGTCACCAAATTCAATATCAATAGAAGAATGTTGCTAGAATTTTTCAGACTATTTCACTTAAAATATTCTCTATTTCATTAAATAGTAGATATATTCTCAATTTAGAGACAGGAGTTTAAAAGTCAGAGATAAATTGTTTGTCTTATAATGATTTATGACATTAGAAAAAACTTTTCATTCCCATAATCTTCATTATCTCCTTTCTTTTTCAGTTATTTTCTATTTCTTTGAATAAATTTCATAGAAATTACAGAATCAGATACCATAAAAATTATTTCTTTGATAAAATATTAAACAGTTCTTGGCCAACGCCACATTCGAAGGATTGTAACCAGTACGGTAAGCGACTGAGGCTGTTGCCATGGTGACGGTACACCGCTTGACTTAGCAAGCTCAAGTCTAGCCATCTACAGGGTCGCTTGAGAAAGCAAGCAAAATTATTAAGTTAGCAAGAAAAAGCTTTGAAATTTTAGGCAAGACCTTTCCTTGCTTAACCCCTAGCCACGGGCAGCATGTACGTACATGCCATGGCCTGTTGTGGACCGAAAGACGGGTAGCATCATGTCATGCCCATTCCGCGCCACTGGCTCGTCAGATGGAGTTTGTTTTTCTCCAATAGTAGGCTTCATTTATATGGTAAGGATTTTAGGCAATGGCACCTATAATAAAGATAAGACCTTCAAAATTTAAATATTTTAATAAATTATAGCAAAATAAAAGCTTTTAGGTGCTAAATGTCGCACGCAAACTACCGATCGAGCCGGGAGTAAACAGGGGATTGCCGATGCGCGCCAACAAGCCCATCCATACGTCCACTTGCCAAACATTTTTACCCGTCGGCACTGGGTTAAAATGACTTTAATATGAAACAATTGGCCTTCTAACCATCAAATGTATAATTAATTTTGATCCACAACAAGTAAAACCTGACACTTCCCTGTTATACTTCCCCTTCTATGTTGCAAAAACAGCAAGGCAAAACTTTGCATCACTTTCCCTGATTTCAACCACTTCTATACACAACAACTATTTAAATACTCAATACCTATACACAAGAGAACTACACAAACAAAAAACAAAAACAAAAACACACATAAATAAAAACAATGCAGAAATAACCAGCATGCTCACCATTTATCTTTTAAGCACTTATCATTCAAATTCAATTTCCTAAGCTATCAATGCTCGGAGTAGCTATGTGTATATTGGTACATGAACTGTTATCTATAATATTGCTCGATTATAGGTTTTACACATATATTTCTCCGTAAGTGCTTAGTTGCCAAGAAGTCCTTTACAAATATTATTTGACCTCATTATTTACCCCATTCCTTTACTTTTTGGGAAAATATATTTCATTTTCACTTCCATCATTGTTGTCAATATTACAATAACAATAATAATAACACTACTAACAACATTACTATAACTGCTATTATTACAATTACTACTATTACTACTACATTACTACTACTACTACCACCACTACTACAATAAATATACTTACTATATATACTATATAATAATATATATATATACTATAATAATAATATAATAATAATAATAATCAAAACACCTACAACAGGAATAGCAACAATAGGAGTAACAATAACAATACTAAAAACAAATACAAATTCCCATGACATTGATGATGATGATAATAATGGATGATAATGATGATATAATGATGATGATGATGATGATGATAATGATGGATGATGATGATGATGATAATGATGGATGATGATGATGAAGATAATAATGAATGATGATGATAGCCTATATGGTGATGAGATAATGATGATGATTGATGATGATAGATGATGATGATGATTATTGATGATGATATAATAATGATGATATAATGATTATCAATGATGATGCTGTTAGTAAATAATAATGATGATGAGATGATTATCAATGATGAATGTTGGATAATGATATAATGATGATTTTGATATGATGATGCTTATTGATGAGAAGATGATTATTGATATGATGATGATTAATGATGATGATGATAATGATGATATAAAAATGATGATATTATCATTATGATGATACAATGATAATATGATTATTGATGAAAGATGGAATAATGCATTACCGAATTTTCTATCATGAACATTATAACCTCTCAATCGGGATTCGATCCCTCGCTGCCAATGCACGTGAATGCAAGATGGCCGCTCTACCACTCGTACACGACCCACTAAAAGGAGTGAGAAACTAGGAGCTTACTAGCATCCATAGAGGTTACCTACCTACTCATACATGAGTAAGGATAGCGAAGTTCACACTCACTCCCCAAGGGCACTTGGTATTTATGGACAGAGCAAGACAAATCCAAATCAGATAACTGAGGGCCATTCATGAAAGATGGAATAATGCATTACCGCATTACCGAGTACCACAG
>NW_020868846.1:193585-206085 GCF_003789085.1 Penaeus vannamei
AGAGAGAGAGAGGCAAGGCAAAATGTAATTATTTAATGATTTTGTTGATTGTTCGGCGACATAATAATTAAATGTTAAGTTTTGTATCGTTTGTATTTATCCCCGCAGCGTAATCAGCAGAGTAATTGAGATTAAACATTGTTCTTTTCATTTACCATAAAGTAACATGCTCGGTGTCACATGCAGGCTTTTTGTATATCTACAATCCTATCTATCTATCATCTATGTCCATCTTCATTTCCTTTAATCTTTCTTTCTCTAAAAGATTTTTGGCAAAACCATGTAACCGCGAAGCGCCATGTTCTCTGGCTCTGAATTCAGAGCTCCAGTAACGAGTAGTGTCGAGGGAATTCTGACCATCATGCAAGTCTCTTTGTTTATTACATCAAATGGAATATACCGACTCGTGGAGCCGCAGGACAGAAGCCCTCCCGACGCACACGGACGGGGGGCCGGGACACTGAGGCTCCTTCGACCCCCGGGAGCGAAGGATAAGCCTTGGAAGGAACACGAGAGCGAAGGGCGGGTCTCGGCAGGAACGCGGGATCACAGGCGAGGGATCCAGCTGCCCTCCACGTGCACCTGCAGGGCCATCAGCTCCGTGTAGTTGTTCCCTGGCACGAAGTCCGACCAGACCACCTTGTAGACGCCGTAGGGGGTGCTGCGGTAGTAGTACTGGTCGTAGTGGTGGTCGGTGCTGCAGTCGGTGATGTAGTCGGCGTCCTGGTGCCCCGTGAAGCTCAGGTCCTCGTAGATGATGAGGCAGTTGGTCACGTGGCCCGTGAAGTGGTGGGTGACCCCGTGCCACGTGTCGTTGAAGGCCATGGGTCGCGTGACGGAGAGGGTCACCTGCGAGGAGGGAGAGGGAGGGGGTGAGACACTCAGGACACAGAAATAACGAAAGGATAACAGGTGTTTGCTGGAAGATCTGCTGGATGTTGATGATTAAAAAAAAAGAACTATAAATGTATCTAAACCCAATTATTGGGCGTCACTTACCTGAGACAAATCAAGCCCCTCCAGGTACAGGCGGATTCTGTCTATGCGAACGCGGTCCGTGTAGCCGAGCTCAGGACCCCACCAGTCACTCAGGGCCAAGTGGGCGATGCCTGCGGAAATTAGGGTGCGTTACCAGGGGCTCTCTGTCTCTTCCTAGTGGCCCTATATATCTATTTGGTAAAGGACTCACTTGTTTTAATTTTGATTTGCCTACGGAAATCAGGATCGAACTAGGAACCAGATACCTTCAGAAACTCCCTGTCTCTGCCTAATGGTCTTACATAAATTGATCTTTATTTGTTTTTCGGTCAAAACTGGGATTATTTTTCAGGTTTTCTTGGGACTGGAGCGAAAAATGAGAATCAAAACTTGGTACTATAATTGTTTTTGATTAGATGGGATTCTTCCCGGTATAGCACATCCAAAAACATTATTTGTGGAACCCTGTTTAATTGTAATAAAAATAGACTAAATGTAACTTACATTACTACCTTATCTACTGTATAAACTGTGGTGAATAGGCCAAACAAGGTAAATATATATATATTTTTTTGTGAAACCTTAAATGAATCCGTAGGATTAGCAGGATGGAGGATTTGGATGAGAGGAAGCAAAGTATTGTGGCAAAAATAAAATCACTAGTTGGAAAGAAAAATAGAAACAAGAGTAATGACAACATAGAGCCCCCCCCTCTCTCTCTATCTCTCTGCACACGGAATGAAAAAGAGAAAAGGGGAGTGCCAGTGAAGAGGTAGATGGAATGAACAGCAAAAGACCCAAAGGAGAAAGAGTTATCGAAGGACAAAGCAAAAGAACAGAATTTTTTAGAACATGGTCACAAAACACACAAACTTCGAATTCTTATAAAAGCCATTTCTTGAAAGGATATTCCAACCACCTTTAGTCCCCCTTTTTAGAACCAGTTACTCCTTATGTCTTTGTTTTGTCTGTTTCCAAGATCAGACTCAGTGGACTCAATTCCCATACTTTGCACAGGTGAGATAACCCGAGACATTACCTGTGTAGGCCAGCTGCGTGACGGGGCAGCGAGGGTCAGCGGGGTCCTCGCAGCCCCCCTCGTCGAACACATTGAAGGTCATTGCGAACGGCTGAGGCGGAGGGTCGAGAGATCCCACGGCGTCCAGGGCCAAGACGTCCAGCTGCCTGAGCTTGTAGACCATCGTGTCGTAGTCATCCCAGTAGGACGCGTGGATAGGACACTCCTTCATGAATGTGTAGAAATAGGCGTCGCAGTATTCCCCGAGGACGTTGAAGGCGGCCATGAGGTCCACCCGGTTTTTGAGGTAGAGCTGAACCATGAGCTTGGCAAGAGCCACGTTCTGGCCTACCATGTAGTCCAGGTAATTTTCCTCTGTTAAGTATGCATCGCTGAGCAGTTCGTTGGCCTCGGCCAGGCTCTGCTGACTGGAAGCAACGGCTGCCATGTCGTCCTCCACAACGCTTGCTTGCTGGTTGATGGATATGATGAGGTTTGCAAACACTCTGATGTGCTCACTGAGTGACTCGCTCTTGACTATGAGGTCGAATATAGCCATCTTTAGCTGCCTCACGCCGTCCACTGCGTCGGACAGTTCCTCATCATCCAAAACAATGCCGCACGTGTCGCGGGCTTCTTGCCACTGCAGCCGCCCCACCGTCTGGTTAGTTACAACTTCTATGATCTCCTCTGTGTCCTTGAAGGTGTCCAGCCACACTGCCATGTCTTCGCTGGACGGAGGTCGGGAGGAGCCAGAGCCACGATGGCATTCACTTGGTTCATAAGCTCACCCAGAGATATGATCATACTGCGATTTCACTCTCGTGGCCTGCCCAGCTGCCTATGAAGTCCCCAACATTCATAACGGTATCGATGGCGAAATCGGTTATATTTGTGATGTTTTTAGATACGTCTAAGCCCCCTTTCACGGTGATGGTGACCAAGGAAGCATAGTCGAGGAAAGTCAAGAAACGCCTGCGCCTCTTGTAGGCCTCTAAGCCCTTCTTGACCCTCTCCTCAGCGGCTTCAACTTCTGCCTTGCTCTCCTCAACCGAATTGTGAGTTATTGTTACTGTATTCCACATCACGGTCGTTTGCTGGTACAGGTTATCCAGCTGGTTCTCGTGCGCACCCATGGTGGCCTGCGCTTTGTCTACTGCCAATTCTGCGCTAGACTGAATCACTTCCAGGTCCGCCTTCCGCTCGCTGAGGCCGATTCGTGTGTCGAACATCCTCTGGGCATTCACTTCTAACTTGAGCTTCAACTTATCCATGGCATCCTTGTAGAGCTCCAGGTTCTCGGTCAGGTAGCCCACCATATCAGCGTAGACCGGCACAGTCAGGTAGGGTACTTTCCGTGTAGGTGAGCGCTTTTGCTGCTTCATCTCCAGTTCCTGCTTGGCTTTCACAGCCCTCTGGTTGATCCCAACGAGGCTTGCGTCTTGCCAGTCTGTGGTGATGTTGGCCACGAAATCTATGATGCCATAAGCGAGCTCTGAGTGGGCAGCTTCATCACTTTCCACGATAGCGTTAGCGCAGTAGAGTGACAGCCACAATTGAGATGCTTTCACCCAGCTCTCAGCCTCGCTTGTCCAGTTCGAGAGCGGTTTGCAGTCCTCCAGAGGGTCAGCATCACCTTGGAGCAGGACGACCGTGACCAGACCATGCTGCAGCTGTTCCACGGTCATGCTGCCAACCCGCCCTCGTGTGTGCATGGGCGTGTAAAAACTTGTATCAGCTCCAGGTGCGTGGGCTGACAGAGTGGTCGCCACAAGCAGAGGGTTTTCAAGAACTATTTTTCGGGCAATAATTGTGAGTGGGAAAGTAATTGGACTCAGTGGCCCTGTCAGCACCACAGTGTCAGCTCGGAGAGTCACGGACTGCGTTTCTGCTGATGTGTACCTGGGCAGCTCTACCAGATCGAAAAAGAAGGTCTCGATGACAAGTTCCGTACTGTGGCGGGAGTACAGGCGGTAAGTCTCCGTCACGTCCACGCCTTCGGGCAGACACTGGAGAGCCTGCGGGGCCTCGCCAATCAAGGGAGCCAACTCTGCCCTGAACTGAATCTCCGTCTGCCCTGAACTTGCAGCCATAGCGGCCTTACTGAAGGTCAGAGGCTCATCAAGGACCGAACAGTCTACTCCTGACCTGCCGTAAGGTCGACAAGTACTCACATAGGCGTAAAGGCCAAAGGTCTGGCAGGTAGCCGCTTCTTCTTGGGACGATGCCCAAAAACTTGTGAAATTGTAAAGGTCTTGTTGCAGAACGTTTCCGAAGGGGGCTGTGAAGGAGCAGGGTACTGTGTAGAAATCATTAGGATAAACTAGTACTGTCAAGTCATTGTCTTTGACATTTGGGCTGAATAAGGACAAAGGGAGATCCTGTAAGCCATTGTTGTAAGCTGAAAATTCTGACAACAGGTCATTGTTAACCAGCAGATCTTCCGGCAATCTTAAGGGCATTGTTAAATAAAATCAGGTGTCTAAGGTTTACAAGTTTTGAAAATGCTCGTGGATGTATGTAATGTATATCATTCATCCCCAAATCTATTCTCTCAAGTGTCTCGTTCAAAATTTCGAAATCGGCTTCCAGGATTTCTGTCACATTATTATTGAGTAACTGTACTCCCTTTGTTTGAGGGTACATCGTGAAGCATTCAACGGGAATTTTTCTGAGTTGTAAGTTTGTGCAATTCAGGTCAAAATAAGTTGCATCGTAGGTGCACGGACACTCTGAACTTTGCAAGGAAGTTTTGGTTATTAAGACCTGATCCTCGGGGAGTGGGAGGAGCGAAGGTGCGCCATATTCCCCGAGTCCGTCGCCGCCAACGAGGCTGACCACGCCCACCAACACGACACTCAATATCTGGAGGAGGAGATACAACTCAGCGAGGGAAAGGATAAGGGAACAATGTGTGCATATCAGAAGTATTTGTGCGGTAAGCTGAAAGTTAAAGGAGAAAGGGAAAAAGGTACGGTTGAAATTAGCTTGTTTGTCTCTCCTGTTAATGTCCTTTCTGATCGATCAGTCTTACTTTTTCTGAATGGAGAGGAAAATAAACGATAAGGAACGACATCGAACGCAAACTTACACCCTGAAGATCCGATAGAATCGCGCGCGTGTGTGTGTGTGTGTGTGTCTGCGGAGAGGGGCGTCATTTTTGTTTTCATTAACATATATCCGAAAGCTCTATGAGGATGAAAGTCGAAAAATAAGAATTAATCGACTTTTATATGAAAACTGCGTTCCAGGTCCTGCGTCGCGTGAGTAAATCGCCATGCAAGAGTGACTCCCGAAGTAGGTTTCAGAAAAAAAAGAAAAAGAAAGAAAATACCCGTAGCACCAGATACCCAACAGATCCTCAATGACCCCCGAATCCTCAGCGGATCCTACGACCAAACCTTAACCGAGACATGCCCCTCGGTGCCGCTCCTCCCCTCCCCCTCCCCCTTCTTCAGAGACTCACCTTGCAGGGAGCCATGGCTGTTCCACCGCCCGCGCCTCCCCGTCACCGAATCGCAGCCGAACTCCAGGCACCGCGCCCTTTATCTGGCCTCCCTGGGAAACCGGGCTCGGGCTTGGGAATTCACAGCTGGTGTATGTGCTTTTTTTTGCGCTCTGTTTTCATGTATGTATGTCAGCTGAGGATGGATACTTGAAGCCATGTTTTCATTTTCTTTCACGATATTTCAATGTCATTATTTACCCTGGAATGACTTGTTTTAATTGGATATGTGTACAGTACTTTCTTGCCTTGATATCCCAGTAGAATACCCTTCCACTGCGTTCTTACTCACGTTTAGTCGTTGCACAGAAGGCGTGTCAGGAGCCCCATCGCGGGACGGAGTGGGCGGAGCCAACGCGCGGGGAGAGATATAAAGCCGCTCGGGAGACGCTGCGGCCAGTCGACAAGGAGGCGGAGAGAGAAAGGCATGTCGGTCCGTCGTCTGCAACTGGTAGGTCGACTTGTACATCTGGGAACATGGTGTATACATGAATACAAAGATATATATATATATATATATATATATATATATATATATATATATTGATATGTATGATATGTATAAATGTATATTAATATATATATATATATATATATATATATATATATATATATATATATATATATACATACATACATATATATGTATATATACATACATATATTATGTATATGTATATATATACATACATATATATATATTTTTTTATACATTCTATCTATCTATCAATCTATCTATCTATCTATATATGTATATATATACATATAGAAATATACACATGTATATATGTATATATATATAGATAATGATATAGATATAGATATAGATAGACGTATATGAATATATATATATGTATATATGTATGTATGTATGTATGTATGTATGTATGTATGTATATATATATATATATATATATATATATATATATATATATATATATATATATAATAGATAGATAGATAGATAGATAGATAGCTTGATCTATATGTATATATAATAGGTATGTGTTAAGTTTATCATGAGTATTCAAAACCAGATGTTTACCATCGCAATATATGCGTTTTACCATTTTTTAACAGTACGCTGTTTTTATATAACGATAGTGTAAACAAATAGCATGAAACTGTTGATAGATAGTTTTCTCACGTAATAAGACAGTATGAGAATATGGAATTCTCTCTCTCTCTCTCTCTTTTTTTTTTTTTTAGGGGGGGGTGTAGGGTGAAGCTTGGTGTTAGATGCATACTTTAAAATATTTTAAGATATCTTCTTTGCCAGATATTATCCATAAACTTTGACCAGACTATGTAGTTTACTCTTTATATTCATTTTACGACTTAATAAAATTTTTAGCCTCTGTAGTATTTTAGATATTGATGTTTCGTTTCTCTTGTGTGGAAATCTAAACCAATATTTTCTACTTTCATACTTCGCTGTAATCGAATTTTTTCTTCAGCTTTTGAATTTTAAAATTTAGGCATCGCGGTTCAAGTGGCTTTTAGATATTAGCCGTCAATTCAAGGGACTTTCCCTGTCCAGCTCAGATGTATGAAAATACCTCATTTACATGTGTGTGTGTGTGTGTGCATGTATATAAGAGTGTGTTCCTATGTAATGTGAACACGAGAATATAACATCCGCAGTGTGTTTCTCCCGTAGATGCGAGCGTTTCTGCTGGCGTGCCTGGCGGGCGCCGCGGCCGCGACCTGCCCCTGCGCTTGGGATCCCTCGGCGAGCAGCCTGGCCTGCGGGGACCTCGGCCTCACGGAGGTCCCCACGGCCTGCTTTGACGCGCACCCGGGCGCGAGGACTCTCAACCTCACCAGCAATGAAATAACGCAACTCAGACGAAAGGACTTCAGCGGCAATGTCGATAACCTGGAAGTCCTCCTCATCGACAACAACCCCGTCAGCATGTTCTATCCTGACGCGTTTGCAGAGCTTGCTAATCTGCAGGAAGTCAGTATCCAGACCACCGTGTTTGCTGCCATTTCATCCAGGCCTTTTCAGGAACAACCCAAAGCTGAATAAGTTTGTTTTGGGAGGCATGCTGGTCAGGCTGCCGCTGGAACTGTTTAGCCCAAATCTCACTGCCCCTTTGGTATTCGACCTGTCACGGTGTTTCTCCAATCAGGTCGTCCCATGCAGATTACTTGCTGATCTACCAGAGGGAAGTGAAGTCGTGGCAGAAGTGATCTTTTGGGCACAGACGCGGGCAGACGAAGAGATCTGTAAGGGTTTGAATTGTCTATTCATATACGACCCAGTGTTACTTTCACAGACGCGTTGTTGATTGTTCCAACCTGCCGGAGATATGACGCCAGTTACGGCAGAGTTAGCATGAGAAGAGTTTGCAAATAATGACAATTATGTTCCGCCATATTTAACATTCCCCTCAGCTTTCCATGAACTGTTGGGGGAAGTCCCTGACGATTTCGATTGTCTGCCTGGGGGAGTTGACAAATCTGGGATTTTCAAAAGTATTATCGGAACACGGAGCACGTGCAGCTAGATACCTTGTATTTCGACTTGGCAGATCTTCATCTGTTCACATCAGAAATAACACAGTCTGTAAGTATCAGAGCAGACACTGTGGTACTCACCAGGCAAATCACACTCGTTTATCTGCTAAACATTTCAGCACGAAGGGTAGTTTTTCGCTTTCCGATTCACTCCTATGCAGACACATCAGTGCACAGTCCCTCAACAGACGGAGATTTCTTCACCCTCTCGCACGAATTTGGCGAAATCAACGGCGTGATCGTCGAAACGTTCCGTCATGGAAACGTGCAGGTCACTCTGCTGGGCTCCGAGGCCAAACCTTGCACGAGTCCAGCTGATGTGACTGACATTCTGCCGGAGAGCACAAGCTTGACCCAGCTCGACCTGGCAGTCCAGTGCAGTGTGAGTCTTCTGGACAGGGATGAGCAGGCGCTCACGGCAGCCCTTCAGATTTCGTCCTTGGCAGAGGTTCTGTCTGCCGCTAGTCCCGTCGGCGGCATGGGGCAGGTGAGAAGCAGGGCTGCCAGCGTCAGGAACTTCGCTTCCTCTCGCCTAAGCAAAAGCAACGCTAGTGAGCCCCTTCCTGTCCCGTACCTCTCTCTCAGCGTGTATTCTGACATGGTAGATGATCTTGCGTGGAATGTCCAGTTCTACAAAGACACACTTGACAAACTGAGGAATAAATTGGAGCAGCAGAGCGAAGCAATGTTTGACCTGAGCATGACATTCGAGGAGCGTCATGCAGACCTGGAATTCGTCTACCAGGAGTCCCAGACAGCCCTTACGCAAGCTCAGAGTGTGTTCGGAAGCCAAGAGAACCACCTCAGCAACCTTCGCTCGCATGCAGACTCAGTATATGGACTGGTCTTTGATGTCTACGCCAAGTTTTCAGAAGCTGCCACCAGGTACGAAGCAGCGTTTGAAGACTTCAAGGACGGCATCAGAAAGGCGAAGGAAAGCGCGTTCATCCGAGGTTGTCTCGGCATCTTCACGACCATTGGAAAGTGCTACATGCAAAAGGAATATCCGAATCCAGCAGAGTGTGAATTCCATCTATCAAGCAAGTGACTTTGTGGACGAATTCGATGACATGAAAGACGAAATGCAGGAATCTATGCTGCTGATAAATGACCTTATGAGAGATGTAATGGACATTATATCGAAGTTGGAGACCTTGGATCCTCCTGAGGGCGATGCCGGGACCGACTGGGCCGCTGCCTTCCCTGACACAACGCAGCTCCTCAGTGCCGCTCAGAGGCAAGACGCTTTCTCTTTGTGACTTCTCCTTCCACATTTATCTTCAACATTTATCTTGGTATTTATTCCAGTAATTATGAGCAAATATCATTTCCCAAGGCAGACTAAAACACCAAACACACTCCTCATTTCACGTGTTGATGCCCCACAGCCAGATGGTGTCGAGAACGCAGTGGGACGTCAGCACCAGAGGAGCCACTATACTGCTTGATGACAGCGATATGAAGCAGGTACAGTGTCCTTGCCAATACCATCCTAACTACTGCCTGAATAAAGCACTGAGGAATTGATTACCATTATTATTACATTTTGCTATGATCAGCATTATAAATTATATGGTTTTATCTACACTGTAAACATTTTGGTTAGTATTCTTGTTCTTGTGTCCTGAGCCTCCGTTGAGTGACCTGGTCGTCCATACGCGCTTCAGTCGTCTGCCTCACCGTGGGCGATCTGCCATCCACACCATCCACAAAAGACCTTAAATCCCTTACGTATCTTAACCGCAGCCACTAACCACTGACTGGCCTGGCGCCCTTGCCTCTGCCCTTACAGGTCTCGGGTTCGAGGCAATACAGGGCCTCCGTGCTGGAGCTGGCCGAGTGGGGGAAGAGGTTCAGCGAGAAGGTGGTGTCCTTCGCGCAGCTCATCCTTCAGATCAAGGACGAGGAGGAGAACCTGAAGGTTTTTACTATTACTTTCACTATTGTTTTTTCTGTTTTCTCGTTGTTATCATTATGTTCTTTTGTTATTGTTCATAATATCAATATTGTTATCATTATCAATATTATCATTATCATCAATATCATTATCATCATTAATATTATTATCATTATCATCAATATCATTATCATCATCATCAATATTATTATCATTATCATCAATATTATCATTATAATCATTGTCCTTGCCATTATTACTATTATCATCCTTATCATTATATTTCTCTCGCGTTTTGACTCGTTTGGGCTTTCAGCTTTCCGGTGATTCACTTGTATCCTCGTCTTATTTGATGTAAACTGAAGCATTCTCCCTCTCTCCCTCGCTACATATGTGTATGTGCATTTGTGTGCAGGCCATCAGATTGGTCTTCTCTTCCACTGATGTCCATACCTGCAGACTGGTGAGATCTTCCTTAAGCTACTGCTCAAACTTCAACAGCGGCTTTCCTCCTGCCGACAGTCTCACTTCCCACACCCTCCGCCTTCTCCCCTATGCCGACCACCCCTCGCATAGACAGCCTGATCCTTCGACCTGTCCTAACCTCCTTTCGCTTCTGTTCTCCTGTCCTCACCTGCCTAATGTTAATCGCATTGCCTCTTCTTTCTTTCTTTTATATTCCTTCCTTTCCTCTTACCCTTCAGACCTGAAGATGGATTCCAGGAGGATTCCGAAACTGTCGTCTCATTTATTTCAATAAACCTAGTTTGTGTATTGTGGTTTTTCCAACATAATATATATATATATA
This sequence comes from Penaeus vannamei, assembly GCF_003789085.1. Lineage (NCBI taxonomy): Eukaryota > Metazoa > Arthropoda > Malacostraca > Decapoda > Penaeidae > Penaeus > Penaeus vannamei. Next base: position 204,315 of record NW_020868846.1, read on the forward strand.
TATATATATATATATATTATATATATATATATATTATATGTATATATATACATACATATATATGCGTGTGTGTTTATGTGTCTGTATAGCAAGTCTCCCCCGGGACAGGTGGCCGCCCTGGGCGTCCAGCATGCCAGCGAGAAGGCCGACGCCGTCGGCCAGATGATGGCCACATCCGAGACCAACGAGGACAACTACCTGTCGGTGCTGAATCAGCAGAATCTGGTCATCATGGGTCTGATGCTCGACTTCCATACGAGGGCCCGCGCGGACATGCTGGCTATGGCCCGTGTCCTTGACGAGTTCTGCCAAGCGTACCGCTACAATTTCTTCACCGATTGCACCCAGTCCAGCAGGCCGACGCCAGCGGATGACTACGACGCGATCCTCTTGAAGCTGAGCAAGCTCCAGGTCGGCGCCCTCGACTCCCTCTCCAGCCTCACGCCTCCACCGCAGCCCTTCAAGAAGACCTTCGACATCGTTGAGAGTCCTTCATGCAACGGGGCTCTCAGCAGCTGCCCTGTGTCCTCCCTCAGCTCCACGGGCGTCGCCACACTCGTCCTCAGCGACTGGTGGGGTCTGAGCTGGACTTCTTCGACCGCGTCCGCATCGACACACTTCAGGTGTTCCTGTCGGGCGCCTCAGTACCCCTCGACACAAGCGTCATCCTTGAAGTGACTCAACCCGCGGTATTCAATGACACGTTTACGGGTCGATCGACACCTTCACTGGCCACGTCACGCGCTGCCTAGTCATGTATCGCCAGGAGATTCCTGATGGAGATATCAACGATGCTGTCTTCCTGACGGACTGCTCGACGCATCACTTCTACGATAGCTACTACACGAGGTCGACGCCCAGGGGTCTGTACACCGTCACTGTCGTCAGTCCTGATACAACTTGACCCTCCTTCAGAAGCTCCAGATCCACGTCGAGGGGTCCTGGATGCCGCACGCCAAAGCGTCAGAGGGAGAGGACCCTTTCGCGTTCACTACGGAGGGACACTAGAGGGGGCTCTGGTGCCTAAATACTGCCAATGTGTGAAATCTAATAAAGCATAAAACTATCCCAAAACTGACCTTTTTAGAGGGATATATTACACTATGTGACATTGTGCCAGAGATGCATCAAGGATGGGTTCCTCTGCTAATTTAGAACTTAAACTTCACTGGTTATAAACTATATAAAACATCGTAGTCGTGATAACAATGACAGTCACAGGAAATTCCAAAGTAAATCAATTAAAAATATATCCATATCATATGGATCATGGTACAACATTCTGTTATGAAAAACTAAAAAGGTTCAATGTAGGTCTCAGATCTCAGTGTTTTACTTAAGTTTGGATTGCAAATAGAGCAACAAAGGGAAAAGCAGAAAAACGGGTTTGGATAAAAGATAATTCTCGGAAGAAAAAAAAAAAAAAAGATTTGGCAAAAGTCTGTACTACATTCTTTTTATCTTCATGCTCCCACAACTAATAGATTCTTATTTCGCATCTTCGACGAAATCACTGAAACCCCTTTCTAAATTGAAATAAAATAAAGATATTAAACTTCTGAAGTGATACTTTCTTTTCTATTTCAACACAAGATTTTGCAGATACTTGAAAGTTGAAATATATTTTTAGGAATTCCTACATTTTTCTTCTGAGGTCATGCCCCTTCCCAAGAAATTACCCTCCTTGAGAATTACCCCTAAGAAAAGAAAAAAGTAAGAATGAAGGATACAAAAATATATTATATGTGTTTGTGTGTGTTTGTGTTTATAT
>NW_020868846.1:211085-221885 GCF_003789085.1 Penaeus vannamei
AGAAGTGCAAATCTTTCTTCCGAGGGATGTTCAGGCTGTTCACCGGCAGAGCAGGCCTGGGCGACGTCGTCGACGGCGTCAGTGACGTGGGTCGCTACAAGCGCGAGCTCAACGAGGCCAAGGAGGTGCTCACGGACTCCATGCTCCAGATAAACGACTTGATGGCCGACGTGGAGGTCGTGGTGGACCACCTGGCGGCCATCGACGCGCCGGACGCCGGCCAGAGCCACAACTGGACCGCCATCTTCCCCGACAACGGGCCGCTCCTCGCCGTCGTCAGGAAGCAGACGGTGTCCAAGTACCAGTGGGAGATCGTCAACGACAACAACGACATCGTTCTCGACGACGAAGACATGAAGAAGGTAAGTGTAAGAAGAGTGTCCACTGTCACTTCAAGCGGCAGGCAGACTCTAGACTGAGAATGTCGGAATCCTTGAGTCTGTGTTGCCAGAACGAGGTGTACGATCTGAGAGCGACTGTTGCGGGTTGACCCTCGAAATGGCCGCCATGAACACCGTGATAAACACAAGCACAAGCACAGTAACATGCACATAAAAATGAAAAGAAATTAACCACAATGAGAACTAAAATAATCGTCGATCCTTGATACATTTCGGTTTTGTCTGAAGAGGAACCCGTGAAGAGTTCGAAACGTTACGATTATTTTCAGTTCTCATTGTGGCTAATTTCATTTTCACCTTGATAGACCCCGAAACAGAAACACAGGAACTGGAGAGAAAAAAAATGAAATAAAACATAATAAGAAAAGCGGAAAGTCCATTTCACTACAGGTATCAGCGCCAGGCAGGTTAGGGAAGTACAGTCGCCAGGAAAGTAACTTCTAGAAACAGTTTAAAGCAGACTATGACGACAACAGCATAGTCACGAGACAGGCTGGTAATCACAGGATATATTAATGACGTCACATAATTTCGGAGCATATTGATGACGTCACAACAGCTAAATCTCGGGACATATTGATAACGTCAGAGCATATTATTGCCACAACAGCATTATCACAACATGAATTCGAGGCAGATTGATGACGTCACAATATAATCTCGGGGCATATTAATGATGTCACAGCGTAGTCATGGGGCAGATTGATGACGTCACAACCATGTAACGGATTGTTAGCTTGTTGTTTTTGTATTATCATAATCATATATTAATAATGGGAACAATAATAATTCTCTTCTTTCTCCACCTATTCGTCCCCTCCTCCTCATCTTCCTCTTCTTCTTTTTCTTCCTCCTCTACCTCCTCCTTCTCCCACTCCTCTTCTTCGTCTTCTTTTCTTCCTCCTCCTCCTCATATTCTTCTTCCTCCCTCTCCTATTCTTTTCCACTTCCTCCTCCTCTTCTTTTCCACTTCCTCCACCTCCTCTTCTTCTTCCTCCTCCTCATCTGCTTTCTCTATCTCATCTTCCTCCTCCTCCTCTTCTTCTTTTCTATTTCCTCCTCTTCCTTCTCTTCTTCTTTTACCTCCACCTCTCCTTCTCTTCCTCTTCCTCCTCTTCATCATCTTCCTCCTCCCCCTGCTGCTGCTGCTCCTCCCCTCCTCCTCCTCCGCCTCCTCCTGCTCCTCCTCTTCCCCTTCCTCCTCCTTTTCTTCTTTCCTACTTCCTCCTCCGCCCCCTCTTCTTCTTCCTCCATCTCCTTCTCTTTCTGCTCCTCCTTTTCATCTTTTTCATCTTCTTTTTTCACCCTCCTCTTCTTCTTCTTCCAACTTCTCCTTCTCCTGCTCTCTCCTTCTCCCCCACCCCTCCCCCTCTCCTCCTTCTTCTTCTTCTTCTCCTCCTCCCCTCCTCCCGCTCCTCCCCCTCCCCTTCCTATTCCCACTCCTCCTCTCCCCCTTCTCTTCTCCCCTTCTCCTCCTCCTCCTTCTCCCCCTCCTCCTCCCCTTCCCACCTCCTCCTCCTCCTTCCCCTTCCCTTCCTCCTCCTCCTCCTCCTCCTTCCCCTTCCCTTCTCCTCCTCTCCTCTTCTCCCCCTCCCCCTCCCCCCCCCCTGCACAGCTGGGCGGCGCGAACGAGTACCGAGCGAGTTCGAACCTGATGAAGGACGACGGCCAGAGCCTCGCCAACAACATCATCTCCTTCTCGAAGCTCATCCTCGACATTAGGGACGAGGAAGGAAACCTGAAGGTGAGGTCGTCTTTTATTGATTTATTCATTTGTTTAACTTGGGGACTTATGGGGTGGGGATTGGGGGGGGATGTGAAACAGGAACTGGCTTTCTTCACGCGCGAACACGGGAGAGGACTCGCGCGTTCGCAGCCTGGAAAGGAATGCAGTTTGGGCCGAATTCAAGGTTACTTTCCTTCCTTCTTCCCTTTTTTCTTTTATCTTTGGGACTTGCATTTTCAAGAAGGGAGAATGAAGGAAGAAGGGATATATCTGAAGGCGACTGGAGCGAAAATTCTTCAACTGCCTCCCTTTCCTCTGCCCGTCCCAGGTGGCGCAGCTCGCGGTGGACCAGGGCGGGGACAGGCTGGCCGAGGTGCAGGGGATGCTCTCCGACACGGAGACCACCGAGGAGAACTACAAGGAGAAGATGGCCCGCCAGAACCTGGTCCTCATGAACCTCATGTACGACCTCTACCGCAAGACGCGCAAGGACATGGTCGTCATGAAGAGGGTTCTGGGCGAGTTCTGCCAGGCCTACTTCTACACCTTCTTCCTGGAGTGTCCGGACGACCTGCGGCCTCGGCCGTCCGACGACTACGACGCGCTGCTCTACAAGTTCAGCCAGCTGCAGTTCGAGTCCCTGAACTCCGTGGGGACTCTGGACCCCCGCCGCAGCCCTTCGCGAAGACGCTGCTGCTGACGGACCAGAAGGAGAACTGCACGGCGCGGGACCCCCTCTGCCCCGTCACCACCTTGCGCCAGCAGGGCACGCTCGACGTGGACTTCAGCGACTGGTGGGGGAGCGAGCTGCTGCACAAGGACCGCGTGCGGGTGGACAGGGTGCGGCTGTACCTCCGGGGACAGGCGAGGACTTCGTGGTGCTGCAGGTGACGCAGCCCGCCGTCTTCAACGACACGTACCTGGCCAAGTGTACACCTTCCTCGGGCCGGCCTCCCAGTGCTTCGTCATGTACGAGGACTCGGCCCACGCGAGCATGGGCGAGGCCTCCTACGTCACCGACTGCTCCACGCACGCCAACTACGACCGCTTCTACAGCAGGGCCACGCCCTTCGGAAGCTACACGGTGACGCCCGTAGGGGAGACCGTGGCTGCGGCGACTTCTGCCTTGGAGGTGCTCCTCGAGGGCTCCTGGATGCCCAGGACAAAAGTAGAATCCGCAACTTAAGCGACGTTACTGGAATATCAAGGAAACTCCCCGCGATTTCGTGTCTCCTTTTGCATCTGGGGAAATAATATGGAGCAGATTTTTACAAATCATTATGCCTGATTCTTACTTTAAGATTTTTTTTTCCAACTCGATTCCTAAGAAGAAAAATATACATAAATACAGAAATATGATAGCAAAACCAAGCACCCAATCATTCAAAAATAAAACAAAATAAAGATGAAAATGGTGACCTAATGATAATAAAAATAATTGTAATAAAAATTCAGGTACTCTTGATAATCAACAAATAAGTAAAGTTGTAATGTTAATCCGATGATAAGGATAATGATGAATATATTGATAATGATCACAATCATAATGATAAGTATGTCAAGGTAATGATAATAATTTTGATGATAAAGATGATTATAAAAACAGTCATAATAATACTCCTTTTCCTGGCTATCATTATCATTTTACCATTATCATAATCACTATGATAAAAATAAATAAAATATGATAATGATATGATGATGATATAGTGTTGATAATGATAATAATCAAAATAACAGTGACAACAATGATAATGATGAAAGTAGGAATGATAATAATAACAATGATGATAATTTAAAAATATCTATAAAAATCATGATAGTTTAAAAGATATATAAAACAATAATGATAATTAAAAATTATATATAAAACAATATTAAAGATTTTAAAAATATAGAAAATAATAATGATAATCAAATATATATACATATATATAACAATAAGAATCATCATAACCATAACAGTTATAATATTGATAATAATAAGAATCATAATAATTATGGCGATAATAGATATAACAATAATAATAATATTGATAAATATTATCCTAATAACAATAACAGTGACATATAGTAATATCAATAATAGTACTAATACCACTATTGATGATGACAGTATTCAGAAAATTAATAATCATCCTACTAAGGAGAATAATGATAACAATAATGATCCTAACAATAATGATAATGATACCAATGATGATGATAGTGATAATGATAAGGATAATGATAGTGATTACGATAATAAAAGGATGTTGATAATGGTAATCATGATGATAATAACTATAGTAATAATGATTATCATTATCATCTGTTATTACCATTATTATCTTTATTATTATCATTATTAATATCATTATTATCATCACTGATATTATCGCTATTTCATGATGATTATTATTGCCATTATTGATACTACGTTCATTACTATTGTCATTATCATTATGCATATCATTATTATTATCAATTATCATCTTTTCATTGTCGTAATGGTGACAATAATAATAGTGATAATAATAATAATAATAGTAACAATAATAATAATAATCATTATTGATATTATTACTATTACCATCATCATCACCATTATTGCTATTACTATCATCATCAACAAAGTATTAAAAACAATAATGATAATGATGATAATAATGATGACAATAATGATGGTAGTAAAAATGATAATATCGGCAATAATGGTAATAACTATGATAATGATAATGATAATATTAATAACAATGATGACAATAATAGTAATAATAATTATAGGGATAATAATGATAATAACAACAACAAAACAATATCAATGGTGATGAAATATCAATGATAACAATGATAATAACAACAATATTGATGATGATAACAGTAAGAATAACAATAATGATTATTATTACTATCCTTATTATCCTTATTATTACTATTACTGTTACCACCATTACGACAGTGAAAATATGATAGTGATAATGGAAATGATAACAATGATGAAAATAATAATTGCAATAATGACAATTATAGCAATAATGGCAATAATGAAAACAATTATAATAACGATAATAAAAGCCATAACAATAATAATTATATCAATGATAATAATAAGAGGAATGATAGCTGTAATAACTATAATAACAACAATAATGATAAAAATGTCAATACTAATCATAACTACAACAACAATGATGATAATAATAATAAAGATAATGATAATAATAATAATACTAAGAATAGTGATGATGATGATGAAAATAATAATAATAATAATAATAATAATAATAATAATAATAATAAATACCCAGCATTATGATCATTTAACACAATTAGAGTATTGATATTATTGATAATGATGATAATATTAACAATGATAATGATAATGGAAATGACAATGACGATGATAATAATGATAACAATAATAATGAGAACAATAATAATAATGATAATGATAATAATAGTAACAGTAATGATGATAGTAATAACAGTAATAGTAATAATAATCCTCATCATCCTAATAATAATGATACCAATGACGATATCAATTATTATTAATTAATTAATTAATTATTAATGATAATAATGGTACTAATAATATAATGCTAATAATCATGCTAATGATACCAACGGTGATGATGATAATATTAGTAATGATAATCATTAGCGTAATCATAAATCCAAAAATGATAATAATGACCTGGGCCGGATTCTCAAAACAGCCAAAAAGGTCCTGTCTAAGGCAAGGTCTATATATGTATATAGACCTCGCGTCTAAGGCGCCCTCTCTCGGACTTAGCTTCGTATACATATCTATTTTTCTTGTTTTTTTCTTGTTTTTTTTCTTGTTTTTCGGCCCCTTATCTCTGCCTCATGATATCGCGGAATTATCCCAGTTCAAGCTATAAATAATCTTTTTAAAAAATACATTTTCTCATTTATGCAAAATAAGCAGTATCAGAAAAGTATATCATAGAAATTTTAATCTGTCAGTTTATTTCGTTCTTTGTCTATGTCTGTCTATCTGTGTATCTCTCATTGTGTGTGTGTGTGTGTGGATAGAGAGATGTGTGTGTGTCCCTCTCTTTTTCTTTACCTTTCCATTCACTCTTCCTGGTTCATTTTGTTTTTCTTTCTTTTCCATCCCTGGCATTTCTCTCTCTCTCTCCTCTCTCTCTCTCTCTCTCCTTCTCTCTCTCCTCTCTCTCTCTCTCTCTCTCTCTCTCTCTCTCTCTCTCTCTCTCTCTCTCTCTCTCTCCCTCTCTCTCTCTCTCTCTCTCTCTCTCTCTCTCTCTCCCTCTCTCTCTCTCCCTCTCCCTCTCTCTCTCTCTCTCTCTCTCTTCTCTCCTTCTCTCTCTCTCTCTCTCTCCTCTCTCTTTTTCGCATGCTATCTCTATCTCCCTTTCTCTTTATCGTATTCATTTTCATATTCATCCTTTCCTTTTATCATTATAATTACTACTACAACTTCAACTGTTTTTATCATCAATGGTTATCATAAATTGCCCAGAGAAGATAAAGTACATAATAAACAAAATGATGAGAGGTGTATCATGATATCATCAGCACATGAATACAGACAGCAAATCTTTATGAACAGTTAATAAAATAACGCGCTGGTAGGCCTGACAGACAGGCCTATCATCAGCACATAACAAAACATGATTAGAACATGCTCTTTTACTTTCTCGAGAACGCTATCATCAGCTGATGTCTGATCCAATATGATTGATGTACGTGGCGATGTACAGTTGTATTACTACACAGAGGTAGGGTAGGTACACCCAAAAAGCACAACACAAAAATACGATGCCCCTCACTCGCGAATGGATGTAGGCCTGCGCCACGGGTGCAGACGAGAGACTGCTCAGCCTACGGAAATTTTGTACACTATAGAAGCAGGATCAAACGTTCGACCATAAAGAAATATTTAGAAAATCACCATTTATTCAGCCTCTTCGGGTCTCGACGCCACTCCATGACTGGCTGGTTTGGCACAACTTCCACGACATCCACAGCGTCAGGCTCGTGCATGTACGGTCCAACAACCATCAACCCTTGATATTCCTCTTCTTCCAACTCTTCGAAGACGTAGGCACCCTCTGAAGAACTTATACCAATGTCCTCGTCGAATAATCTGATGAAACTTCATTGCCGCTGTAGTCTTGTAGTGAGTCCTCATGTACAGTCTGGGACTAAAATCCTCGGTTGCGTGAAGCAAAGTAGTGAATCCCTACAACCCAACTCTGGCCTCCATCCTTCCTCCATTCAGAAATCTGCCACTTCAATACACTGTGATTGCAGCGCCATCTCTGGGACATCAACAAAACACGCAAAATCTTTCCGATGATCTGTAGTCCCAGACTGCACCATGTATTGAATGCAGAGAATGCTGTGATCGTGTTCTAGCATTGACGTCACACATCCGGGTTTAGACATTTTCGCGGGAAAATATAACTTGACTTCGGAAAATCGAAATAAATCAATAAATTCTCAAGTTTGGGGAATTATTTTCAGATTTCCTTTTTCACTGATATTAGAGAGATGGTTTGCGAGCTAATTTTTCCCTACGTAAAATTTCAACATGGCGAGTTTGTTGGTGTCGCCTCATTTCCCCTAACCTTTCTCTCTTCTTACTACTGCCTACTACTTTTCCCAATCGAAATCCGACCATTTAAACAAACAAGCCACTTATAGATAATCATTATAATTCACTCTGTTAATTTCAACACTTAAATTTCGCTAAATTGATATGCCTTGTGTGCTGTGTAGTGCAATGGTAACGTGTTGGTTGAGCAATCTTGTTGACCTGCGTTCGATCCTGTGCGCTGCCAGTGGATGGTAACTCCAGCCATTCTTTGCACACAGGCGGAGATTTAGAAGCAAATTGAAACAGACAGTATGCCACTGCAAAGAATATCCATTGTGATAGATGGAACTTGAAACTAAATCTTAAATCTTCAAAAATGAAAATACGTATAAAAATTTTGGTGGGGTTCATTTATTTTGACATTTACAAATATCGAATCAATATTGATCTGGACATTATCTTTACTGTTATTACTGTTATCATTATTACTATTATTCTCATTTTTATTTTTATCATTATTGTTATCATTATTATCATTATCACAAGTATTATGATAAGTACTCTTATTATCATTATCATTATTACTGATATCATTGTTATTTCTATTCTTATTACCATTATTATCATCATCGTTATTATTATTATTATTATATTATTACCATTATTATTATTATCATTATTACCATTATTATCATCATTGTTATTATTATTATTATTACCATTATTATCATTATTGTTGTTAATATCATTTTCATCATTACCATTATTATCATTATTATCATTATCATTACTAATATTGTTATTGTTGTTGTTATTATCATTATCATTATCATTATTATTATCATTATCATCATTACTATTATCTTAATCATTCATATAATCACTAATATTATTATCATCATCATCATTAGTAGTAGTAATAGTATCATCATTATCATTAGTATTTTAATTATTATTATGATTATCATAATCATCATAATCCTTAGTAGTAGCAGTATCATTATCCTCATCATCATCATTATTATTATTATCATTATTATAATCATCATTATGAGCATTTATTATCATCATTATCATCATCATCATCAACAGTAGTAGTAGTATCTTATTACTATAGATATTATCATCACTATTATCATTATTATTCGTATTATCATTATCATTATCTTTATCATCATTACTATCATCATTACTATTACCATTACTATAATCATTACGTTTATCATTATTATTATAATCATTATTATTATTATCGTTATTACTGCTATTATTATCATTATCATTATTATCATCATCGTCATTATCATCATATGATCATTATCATTGCTATTATCATTATCATTATTATCATTATTATTATCATTATCATTGATGTTATCGTTAACATAATTACTGCCATTGCAATCATCATTGTCACTGTCATAATCATGATTATTATCACTGTTATTTATATTATCATCAGTAATAATCATAATAATATTATTATTATAATTATTATCATTATTACTTTTACTATAATCATGACCACTGCCATCATCATTATGATCATAATGCTAATAACAATGACAGTGATAAAGATATCAGTAATGATAATAGCAATAACAAAAAAATGCGAATAATTACCAAAACAGCGATTGGATTAATAATTATGATAATCTTTTTCATATGATTCAAATGCTACTTCATATGGTTCAAACGATTCAAATGTCGCTTAAAATTGTTCAAATTATTCAAATGCTGCTTCAAATTATTCAAACGCTGCTTCAACTGGTTCATATGATTCAAATGCTGCTTCAACTGGTTCATATGATTCAAATGCTGCTTCAACTGGTTCATATGATTCAATGCTGCTTCAACTGGTTCATATGATTCAAATGCTGCTTCGAATGGTTCAAATGATTCAGAGGTTTCAGATGTATCAAAATTTCATATCTGGTTGTCTCGTCTTATTCGAAACGTCATGATTTCTTGGCTGTGTGTGTGTGTGTGTGTGTGTGTTGTGTGTGTGCGTGTGTGTGAGTGTGTGTGTGTGTGTGTATGTGTGTGTGTGTGTGTGTGTGTGTGTGTGTGTGTGTGTGCGTGTGTGTGTGTGTGTGTGTGTGTGCGTGTGTGTGTGTGTGTGTGTGTGTGTGTGTGTGTGTGTGTGTGTGTGTGTGTGTGTGTGTGTGTGTGTGCGTGTGTGTGTGTGTGTGTCATCATGGGCGTATGCTCTAGTCCCACACTTACTGGAAACAACACACGACACAAAACATTGCCCATTGTCTCATTTCGTGATAAGGTATCTTGCCCACGGCTGTTGTTACTCACGAATGGAGGCCATAGACTTCTCAGATTTACAAGGTCATCCAGGGCAAATGACAGCGCAGACGGGTCGCGAGGCTAGGCAAGGGGCTCGGTGACGCAATCTAGTGGCGGTGGATAGGAAGCCATCCCAAAAGGTGGCCCCGTTTGGGTAAATATGTGCGTTTGTCTTCGTGTGCGTGTGTCTGTGAGTGTGTGCGTATCGATCGGCAAATCTATCCATCTCATTTTTTTCTCTTAAAGTGGTCGCTATCGAAATGGTTATAAAGGGGGTCAAATGGGGGTCAACGGACGGCTAATGGGTGGAATGGGGGTCAGACACTCGAAAAACAATGGCTGGAGTCAATAGGGTGTCAATGAATGAATGGCTGTTAGTAAAATGCGAGACTAAGAGATTCAGTTCAATCGCTTGGCACCTGTAGGTTCTAGAGAAGTCTAGGGCTGTAATTAAGATTTAATAATTAATCAATTAATGTAATTAATAAGAAGGCTCATTTACGTGGGGGTCGTGTGTGTCCCCCCCCCTCCCCCTCCCTTCACCTGTCCATATATGGTCATATAGTCCATCGTTCATATTTCTTCAACCAAATTCAATGTGGTAAAAAAAATATTAGAGGAATAGATACACCATTTTCTTTAATGATATGCATGTATTTAGTTGTTTTTTAATGGACTGTAATAGGTATAATGAGACATGGTGGGATCGATAAAAAAAATTGATGGACTTAAAAATTAAACCACTTCTTTATATCGATGAAGGGAAACGATAGTTAGAGATTGACAAATATATATATATATATATA
>NW_020868847.1:5000-7500 GCF_003789085.1 Penaeus vannamei
CCTCCTTCCCACCTCTCTCGCTCTTTTCCTTCCCCGTCCTCTCCTCCCTTCCTCACCTCCTCCTCCTGCCATTCCCTCCCTTCCCCCTCCCTCTCTCCTCCATCTCCCCAGAGGCCTTCCCCTCGCTCTCCCTTCCTCCATCTTCTCTTTTCCGCTCCCTGCCTCCTCCTCCCACTTCCCATCCTCGACAATTCTCCTTAGCCCGCCCCAATCTTCCTCTTCTCCTCCCTCCTCTCTCTCTCTCTCCCCTCCCTCTCTCTTCCCCTCCCTCCTCTCCTCATTACGCCCCTCCCTCTTCTCTTCCCCCTCCCTCCTCTCTTCCCTCCTCTTCCTCCATTCCGCCCCCGTCTGTAGGATTTCCCCTCCTCCCCTTGGGGCTCCTCCATTCCCTCCTACTTCCTCAGCGCTTCGCATCACGCTCCTCTCTCTTCCTACCTGTATCGTATATACCTCCTCTCCTCCATCTTCCTTTCCGACCGCCCCTCCTCTCTCTTTCGCCCCTCTCCTCTTCCTCTACGCCCTCCCTCTCCTCTCCTTCCCCTCCTCTCTCTTCCGCTCCCCTCTTCCTCCTTTCCCCTCGACTCCTCCTCCTTCTTCCCACTCCATCTTCATCGCTTCCCCCTCCCTGCCTCTCTTCCCCTCCCTCTTCCATCTTCCCTCCCTCCTACCGGTCCTTCACCCCCTGGCACATCTTCCTTCCCTCCTCCTCTCGAATCTTCCTCCTTCCCCCTCCTCTCTCCATTCCCGCCTCCCTCTTTCCTCTTCCCTCCCGTCCTCCTCCTTCACCCTCCCTCTTCTCCTTCCCTCGGCATCTTTACCCCTCCTCATCGTCTCCTCCATCTTCCTCTTCCCACTCCCTCCTCTCTCCTCCCCGTACCTTAAATAGGGAAAGCCGGTCCTCAAGCTGGTCCTCGAAGCCGCTTTTGACTCACTGCTGCTGTGTTGTCGAGCTCCGGGTACACAGGGGGCTTGTTTGCATTTGGCGTCTTCGGGGTTTTGTTGGGTGTCTAAGCCCCCCCCTTCCTTTTTTTTTCCTTCTATCTGTCCGTCTGTCTGTCTGTCTGTCTCTCTAATTATGTCTCTAGTCCCTTCTCTGTCTCGTTTAAATCTCTGTCTCACTCTCCTGTTCCATCGCCATACCCCTCCCTCCTTCCTTCCCCCTCATCTTTCCTCTTTCCTCTCCCTCTTATTTCCTTTCCCTTTCTCTCTCTCTTCTCTCGTGTCTCACACCTATTCTCTTCTCCCTTTCCCACTCTCTTCTCTCTCTCCCTCTCTCCTTTACCTTTCTCGATTCTCACACTCTCATCCTTCTCATTTTACATCGCTTGACCTTTGGAGATTTTTTTTTTGATGTTGATGTTTTTTGTCTCAAAATGGTAGACGGCGGGTCAGTTGCATAAAAGTAATCCACCTCACTCATCTCCACCTATATACGAGTGCTCTCTCATGTGCAGATGCTATTCACTGATCTCTCGTGATCTACGTTATGATCACTGTAGATCATGTCTAGTCTGTCTCTCTCTCTCTCTCAGATCAACATCTCTTCGGACCGTCTCTTTCGATATCTTCGTTCAGAGATACATAACGACATCGTCTCGCCAGACTCGGAGGGCGTGAGTGTTCTCTCTCATATCCGTCTCGATTGAATCAGTGCGTAGTCAGTCTCGGTGGGCGACGATACAGAATCTACACTTGCAGGTAGTAGAGTTGGTGGGTCATTCGCGCTTTCGATCTCACTCAGTGGCTCTCGTTGTGAGAGAGTCTTGATCAGATGAGAGGAGGTTGTGAAGGACGTCGATTACTTGATACCGAGGTTAATTCGGCTCAGGAGAAGTAAGTGAGTAAGGTTTGTTCGGACGTACTTAGCGAAGCTGGGATATGATTAGTGTATCACTTCTGTTAGCTGAAAACAGCGTAGGACAAGTTCTCGTGTGATAGTATTGTGTGGTGAGATGCGGGAAGGACTTTATAGGAACATGTCATTGATCGGACCACACGTGTGCTGTCAGCGGTGGCAGAATATGTGCATTTTAACTTACTATTTCGTTATCGAGAGAACCTACGACATTGTTGCTGGTTGATTGAATAGGGGAGTTAAGGCCTACTGGTTGAAATGAAGCATTTACAACAAAGATATAATAAAATATCCTACCGATCCTGAAGCACCAAACAACAGCTCTGTTAAGGAGCTAACACTAAAACAACAGACACGCCAAGCTGCTGCAACGTAAATTAACATCATTACACAACGAACACATCACAGTCAAAAAAATTAACCACACACACCAACAACAGCACACGGACAACAACACTCATAAAGAACACATCCCACCAAAATTATATTACGCTCCAAAACTTCAAAACGATACAAACAAACAATCAAAACAAAAACATCCATTTATCCACAAATTCAATAACGTTTAGTTCTCCAAAAGACTAGTGGAGTTGAGTTGAATGTTCACAATTGGAATAATGAAAGCAATGTGGAACCGAATGCGCC
>NW_020868847.1:17500-22500 GCF_003789085.1 Penaeus vannamei
TGCTGCTTTTGGTTGTTGTTGTTGTTGGTTTTGTTGTTATTGGAATTGCTATTATTATTTATTCATTTATTTATTTATTTTTAGTTATTATTATTGTCACTGTTATTATTATTGTTGTTGGTGGTTGGTGTGTTGTTGTTGTTGTTGGTGTTGTTGTTGTTGTTGTTGTTATTATTATCATCATCTTCATCATCATCATCATCATCATCTCATCATCATCATCATCATCATCATATATCATCATCATCATCATCATCATCATCATCATCATCATAGTCATCATCATCATCATTATCATCATCATCATCATTATTATCATCATGTTATTATATATTATTATTATTATTATTATTATTATTATTATTATTATTATTATTATTATCATTATCATTATTATCGTTATTATTGTCATTATCATCATCATCATTATTATTATTATTATTATTATTATTATTATTATTTTATTTCCCTAACATTGTTGTTATTATATTATTATCATTATTTTTATTACAATGATTACTCTTTTATCACAATTATTATCATTATCAACATCAGTGCGGTTGCTATAATCCTTATCGTCGTCGTTATCATCTCCATCGTTATCATTATTACCAGTATCGTTATTATCCTTATTATTATTACTTATGCTCGTTATCACTATCATTTCGTAAATGATTGATACGTAAATACCAACAATCGCAAATATGCCTGACGAATAAAGATAAAAATCTTCCCAAAAATATTTATTCGTATCCAAATGCAGCCAATTTTCATCCGGGTATTAGGGATTCCAGATTGAATAAGGGATCGAAACGAGAGTGACAAAAGACGATCGCGTAGTCTAGGCGGAGAGCCTTCGCAAAAGCGCGGGAAAAGGTGTTAAGTCTCTTGAAAAGGAATCCGGAGGTGGAAAGAGGGGATTTAGTGATTGTGTCAGGGACTGGAAACCAGCCAATCACGAGAGAGATGGGAAAGGCCTCCGTCAATGGGCGGGGTTGAAGCCTCATTATATCTTGCGGAAAGGGAAAGAGAGGGCGAGGGAGAGATGAAAAGAGGAGAAAGGAAGGGAGAGGGAGAAGGGAAAAAAGATGAAGAGAGGAGGAGAGGGAGACAAAAAAGAGAAAGATGGAGAGAGGAGGAGAGGAAGATAAGAAAGTAAAAGATTCAGATTCTGATTCATATGATTTGTTAGCCAACATATATACAGGTTTGAATTACATAAAAACGTATTGATACAATGGCAGAGCGTGAAAGCTGTCTTTACACATGTATATGACAAATAATTTACAAAACTATACACAAGATATGGCAGATAGACTTCAAAACGAATATATAAGGAAATTGTAAGAATATGTATCTTGGGGAACATATGATAGAGATGACATAATATCTATGACAATAAATATGATTTTAAAAGTTTCTCAAAAGACATTATAGTTAGTTGTACAGTTCCTAACACGCTCGGGAAGGTTATTCCAGATTTTTTGGGCCTCGATAAAGAATGCAAGACTGTGATGGTGAGGATTGCATTAATTAAAGGAGTGTAGTAGTAGTATGTTGATTTCATTGCCTTTACAGTTATAATGTGTCGGGTATGATATAAAATAGCACGTTCCTTGTTAATGCTTGCTTGAATATTGTGAATATGTTCTTTCCATCTAAGTTTTTCGTCTATATGTAGACCCAAAAATTTAGTACTTGTTTCCCGTTTATTTACATAAGGTCCAATTTTTAACAGTGGTTGGTCATTAAAAGTTACTTTATTTCTATTAAAAATGACGAAATGTGACTTATTTACAGTTAATCTGTTGCTTAACAGCCATTTCTGTTTCTCCCTAAGTTCCTGACTAGCCATAGTGATGAGAGTACGTAATGAGGGACCCGAGGCATAGATGCTGCCGTCATTTGCACACAGTGTGAATTTTGAAAAGGGCTCGTGTATACAATGTCATTGATATACAAAAGAAATAAAACTAAGCCCAGAAAGAACCTTGTGGTACACCATACGTTGTAGATTGCAAGGAAGAGGCTTTTTTGTTGCAGAGAACATATTGCATTCTGTCGCGAAGGAAGGATTGAAACCAGTGGCTCTCAACCTGCGCGCCGCGAGCATCCCTCGAATGCGCCGCGAAAATGTAATGGATATCTAGGTATGTCTTGAATTTGTGCCTTGCATCACATATACGATAAGAAAAACAACAGCAACAATAATAATATTGGTAATAATAATGATAATAATATTAAGCATTATTATTATTATTATTATTATTATTATTATTATTATTATTATTATTATTATTATTATTATTATTATTATTATTATTATTATTATTATTATTATTATTATTATTATTATTATTATTATTATTATTACCAATATTATTATTATTATTATTATTATTACCAATTGAGGATATAAGGTTTGTTGATATGCTTGATTTTTATATTCTTTGATTTTAGAAGGAATACACAAGATCCCATGATACTTGGATTACCTGCACTTTGAATTTGTCGATATTTGCTTGACTGAACTCTCCATACTCAATCACTTTCGTCTCACTCGACTGTTTGTTTTTTGTTAAGACTAATGTACGAGAAGACGGGAAAATGGTCTGATATATCAAAGTAATTGATACCGTTTCTTATGGATCTGTTGATTTACTTTGTCCAGATGTGATAGCAGATGTAGCAGTTACTCTCGTTGGCTTCTTTGTGACACAAAAACATTTAGCTATTGAGGATGGTTTCCGCACATTTTTTTACAAAGATCCAAGTTAAAATATCCAGCTAGTGTGCATAATTTGTTTTCAGAACATGCAGTTGTGAGGACATCACTTAATTTTTCCATAAAGTTATGGCCATTACATTTTAGCGTTCTATAAATCTCTCAAACAAAATATTCTCTGTTGGCACTTTAATTTCAGCAAATATTGACTCGATGGAATCTTCACTGTGAATGAGATCAGTTCTGAGAAGGGAGTCGAGTGTCATATGTATATACAGTGACACACCACCACTTTTTCTAGACACGTTATTGAAATAAGCATTATATTGTGGTATTTCGAATTGATGTTGAATATCATTACTTACCCTGGTTTCACACAATCCAATAATATCCCAAAGGCTTCACCATTATGATTTGTCCATTCAGCCAGGAATGACTCGAGATGTTCCGGGGCAGACCTGGCTTAAAATGCTGATGTGATGCTCTTTAGCACTATTGTGGATATGAGAGTTGCCATTAGCTGTGCCAGGGAATACGTAGTTGATCGGTCATACCAAGCGAATTTTCTATAAATAAGGCAGGATGATCACTTAAAAATGCAATATCGTTATGACAAAATTATTATATTTTGTTGTTTCTAAGATGTCTAATGAAAGTACAGGGCTTGGTGAATCTGATAGAAGATAGATTAAATCATTGTCGTTAAAAAGATAAAGAAGGTAGATCGTCCAACGGAACCATAATGGAAATAGTTACATAAATATTACAACGATATTGTCTACTTCGTCACTCACAGCTGTTTTATTCCTGGTTCCGGCTTGCCTCGATCTCAGGGCCATTCCAGCGTTTCTGTCGTGTGTTTTACCTTGTTTGCGGGATCGCTGGCTGGGGGGGGGGGGGGTGGCGAAGCGCCCGTGGCGGGGGACGACAGTCGTGGCACCCGACAGCAATGGCACCGGAAGCAGAACCCGTGGCAGTGGAGGCAGCGGCATCATGGGAGGGGGAGGTGAAGGGAAAGAGAGGGCGAGGGAAAGATAAGAGATGGAGAGGGGAAGGGAAAAGGAGAGGGGAAAGAACAAGAGAGGATGAAAGGGGAAGGGAGAGGGAGACAAGAAACAGAAAGATGAAGAGGAGGGAAGGAAGACAGGATAGGGAAAGATGGAGAGGGGAAGTTGGAGGGAGAGGATGAGGAAAACGGAGAGAAGAGTAGATTGGAAAGAAGAGGGAGAAAGAAGAAGGATGTGAGAAGTAGAGAGGGAGAGGAAGGCAGAGGGAGAGGTGAAGAGGAGTGTAAGAAGGGGGAGGAAGGGGAAGCGTGCGAGGAGGAGAGAGGGAGGGATGAGAGAGAGAGGCAGGGGAAGAGAGAAATGTGTATGTATTGGATGTTCCTTTCTCCTCTCTCTCTACTCTCTCTCTCTCTCTCTCTCTCTCTCTCTCTCTCTCTCTCTCATCTCTCTCACACTCTCCTCCCTCTCTCTCTCCTATATCTCTGTTTCTCATTAATCTCTCTCTTTCTCTCTCTCTCATCTCTATCTCATCTCTCATCTCTCATCTCTCAATCTCGCTACTCTCCTCTCCCTCCTCTTCCTCTCATCTCTTCTCTCTCTCATCGTCTCTCTCGTCCTCACTCCTCCTCTCTCATCATTCACTGCTTCTCATCTCTCTCTCTCTCCTCTCGATCTCTCCTCTCTCTACTCCTCATCTCGGTCTCTCTGACATACTCATCTCTCTCCTCTCCTCACTCTCTCTCGATCTCTTTCTTATCTCTCTCCCTCTCATCTCCCCCCCCCCTCTCTCATCATCGCTCTCTCTCTTTTCTCCTCTCATCACATCATCCTCCTCGTCATCATCTCTCTCTCTCTCCCTACCAATCCTCATCTCTCATCTCTACCATCTCTCTCTCTCTCCATCATCTCACTCATCCTCTACCTCTTTCTCTCTATCTCTCTCTCTCATCCATCGCCTCTCATACTCTCCGCCTTTCTCCCTCCCTCCACAATCCCTTCCTCCCTCGCCCTCCTTACCACCCTTCCTGCCCTTCCCCTTCTCTGCTCTCTCTCTCTCTCTCCCCTCTCTCTCTCTCTTATCTCTCTCTCGGATCTCCGTCTGCTCCTCTCCATCTCTCTCTTCTCTCCTCATCTCCATATTCTCGTCTACTCTCTCTCTTCTCTCTCTCTCCTCTCTCTCTCTCTCTCCCTCAACCTCTCTCCACCTCCCGCCGCCCCCCGCCCGCGGCGGGTCTAGGCGCCCCGCGCCGGTACCCTCGATCTCTCCT
>NW_020868847.1:25000-27500 GCF_003789085.1 Penaeus vannamei
ACACAAATACCCTCTAATAAGAAAATGAATCACAACACAGAATGAAAAAAAAATCTTTTACTTCAAATACGAACAAAATAATTTCCTCCCAACTTTAGTACTACCGGAACTACAAGAGAAGTTCCAGAGGAAATTGGTCCCCTTTTTTACAGCAGCCCTGTTTATGTGGTTCTCCAACATAATGCGGTCGTGCCTCATGGCTGAGTGTATGTGGAAGAGAGCCGGTGAAGCGGTCGCGCCAGAGTCTGCTGCTCCATTTAATTTCTTCCGAGAAATGCGACAAGAGGGGAAAGGGGTTGGGAAGCGTGCTCGCGGCGAGGGATAATTTTTACCTGGATAATGTTGTCGATAATGTTGTTCCTGTGTGGTGTTTGGCCTTGTTGTTGATCACGCCTTTTGTGATGTTAGGTATTTCCATGGTTCGTTTTTTTGTCATATTGTTGTTGTTAATACCATGATTACTACTGCTGCTGTTTTATTATCATTATTCCTATCATGATCCATCTTCATTATCAACACCACTACCATTATCCTCCCCTTCACCACCACTATCCTCATCACCACCATTATCATTATCACCACCTTCACCACCACTATCCGCATCACCACTACCATTATCCTCACCTTCGCCACCATTATGCTCATCACCACCCTCACCACCATCATCATCACCACCACCACCATTATCCTCATCACCACCTTCATCCTCATCACCACCCTCACCACCCTTATCATCATCACCACCACCATTATTCTCGTCACCACTACCATTATCCTCCCCTTCACCACCACTATCCTCAATCAACCCACCTTCACCAATATCATCATCACCACCTTCATCCTCATCACCAGCGTCACCACCATTATCCTCATCCGCATAATTAACCCCTGTTGATCATAAACAATTCCACCAAACGACGTTCTCCCTGTGAAGAAGGCGGCGCGCATTCCCTCCCATACGCTCAGGAATGTCTCATTACTAATTAAGTGATTTGTAGACATACATGGTTATCAATTATTGACCTGGTGGGACCTCGCGCCGTAGGGTCGGTCGTGGCAGGAAACCAGGTCAGCTCCGGGTGGTAGAGGGACGGAGTGATGTACTTGGCTCCTGGTGAAGGCGTGGCTAAGGGGCATGATAGTGCTATGGCGCTCAGTAAGAGTGATGTTGATATAATGTATTTGTTGTATTATTTTTTTTTGCTACTGAGGTGGATTTTTGACACCTACTTTCACTTTATTTGTTTATTTATTTGTTTAAGAGGTTGAAGTGGAATTATTTCTTTGGTTTAATTTCTCGTATTCCTATTTTTGTTAAGAGATGTAAAACCAGTGGGACCTTAGACTCAGAATCCAACATTATCAAACTTCTAGAACATTTTACCAAACTAAACGTATGTTATTCTGGGTGATGGTGGGGGTGGGGGGGGGGGGGAGTCTTGAGTCTCCTCAATGACCCCCTGTTCTTACACTTTCTCTCTTTTCTTTCCTTTCGCTTTCTTCTCTGTCTTTGTTTTTTCCTTTTCTCTGAGTGTCTTAGGGATCAGAGGCAGGCAGGGACGAAAGGGGTGTGAAGAAGAGGGAAATAACAAACAACAAGGTCAATGACAACAACAACAGAACGAAATCAGGAACAATAACAAAAACAAAGAACATCACACATAACAAGAGCAAGAAAAACATAACAGAGTCAGGAATAATAACAAAACAGGAACAACAACAGCAAAAACAATAACAACAAAAACAACGATAATTACGACATAAAAAACAACAATAATAAAGACAACAACAACAGATAGGCGATGAAATGATTTTTTTTAATAAAAGGAAATAAAACATTAAACGAAAATAGTAAATAAATTAAGCAAATGAAAATAAAAGACATTCAAATACGTAGGTAGGGGCGTAGGAGCGCAGAGGAAGGGTCGTAGCTGGGTCGTCGAGGTGGGTCGTGACTCGGGGCGTCGTGGTAGGGGCGTGGCAGGGCGTGGTAGGGCGTGGCAGGGGGTGGCGTGGCAGGGGCGTGGGGGAGGTAGGAAGGTCGTGGCAGGGGCGTGGGGGAGGTAGGAAGGTCGTGGCAGGGCGTGGGGAGGTAGGAAGGTCGTGGCAGGGCGTGGGGAGGGGAAAGGTCGTGGCAGGGGCGTGGGGGGTAGGTAGGAAGGTCGTGGCAGGGGCGTGGGGAGGCGTGGCAGGGCGTGGGGGAGTAGGAAGGTCGTGGCGGGGCCGTGGGAGGCGTTTTTGGAAACGTCGGGTCGTTCATGGAAGATCATATCAACGTCGAGTCGTGATAGGGTCGTTCGTCGTCGAGGAGGATCGTAGAGCGTCGAAGAAGGTCGTACAAACAAGGTCGTGGAAGATCGTAACAAGGTAAAAAAAGGTCGCAGATGGTCGTAGAAGGACGTAGTAGCAAGGTCAAAGAAGGTCGTGGAAGGTTATAACTAAGTCGTCACAATGTCGTTGAAGGTTAAAAGAGGTGGTAGCAAGGTCGCAGAAGGAGGTA
>NW_020868847.1:29069-31569 GCF_003789085.1 Penaeus vannamei
CTCTGCAGAGGAATTCGAAGGTGGGCGTGGGCCGTGTTTTTTTTTTAGGGAGTTTAAGGGCGGTGTTTTTTATTTTGTTTATTTTTGTTTGTTTGTGGTAATTAAGATAATTTTTTTTTTTTTTTTTTTTTGAGTTAGGGCGGTTTATTCATTTAAGTTGTTTAAGGTTTTTTTTGTTTGTGGTAAATTAAGATAATCTCTGTGTTATTTTTGTTGTTTTTTTTAGTTAGTTTTGAGGGTTATTAAAGGTTATTTTTGAGTTATTTAATTTTCTTCTATGTAGGCTGTTTAGCTTTGTTTTATGAATTTATGAAGCTATTTGAAGTCATACTTATTGTAACTATTAAATTTTAATTTGTTGTATTTAAGTTTCATCTTTAAACCCTTTGATTTAAGATACAAGATATAGTTAGATAAGTCATTTGTTTTATTGAATTTAAGCGTCCCCATGTTATTCTTCAGAGTTTTGTAATTTCGAGAAAAAAAATATTGTGAAAAAAATTTGAAAAGATACGAATTGTAAATGAGAAACAGTGGAATTAATATAATAGTTCATTCTCCAATGCAAAAATTTAGCGAAGAGTAGAATGAATTTTAGAATAATTTAAAGCTTGTGTTTATGGCAACAAGAGTAGTCAGATTAGGAATAAAGAGTAAGGAGAATGAAGAATGAAAGAGAATGAGTAGGAGTAGGGAGAAGAATGAGAATGAATGATTTCGCGATGCAAGTAAAAAAGGAATTGGTGTTTTGCATATTATATCGTCATCACCATTATGTGGTTCCGGTGATGGTGTAACATCTGCCTTTGTTATGGTGTGAGGTTATTCATTGCCATCGATTTTTTTTTTTCCTACGTTTGTAAATTTCGAGAAAAAAATCCATGTAACAGAGGTGGAAAGAGTATGAATGAAGAAAAAGAGGGAGAGGAGGAGAAAGAGGGAGAGGGAGGGAGATAGAGAGAGAGGGAGGGAGAGGAGATAGAGAGAGAGAGGGAGGGAGAATAGAGAGAGAGGAAATAGCGAGAGAGGGAGGAGATAGACAGAGAGGGAGATAGATTGAGTGAGAGAGGAGAGAGAGGGATAGAGGAAGAGAGGGGGAGAGATAGAGAGATTGAGGGAGGTAGATGGAAAGGGAGATAGAGAGAGAGGGAGATAGATAGAGAGAAGAGGAGAGGAGAGGGGGATAGATAGAGAGAGAGGGAGATAGATAGAGAGAGGGAGATAGATAGAGAGAGAGAAGAGAGAGAGGGAGAGATATGATAGAGAAGGGAGATTGATAGTAGAGAGAGGGAGAGATTAGATAGAAGAGAATAGAGGATGAGATAGAGAAGAGAGGGAGGGAGGGAGATAGATAGATAGAGAGAGAGAGAGGGAGATAGATAGAGAGGGAGAGAGGGAGACAGAGAGAGAGTAAGAGAGAGAGGGAGAGAAAGAGAGAGAGAAAAGAAAGATCGAATAAGACGGAATAATTCTGCAGCGCAAGAATTCGAGTGTAAGTAGAATAAATGTTCAATTTAGTTCAAGATCTGTGTCCGTTGCGACAGACGTAGTCAGTTTATGAATGAGTGTTAATGAGAATGAATATGATCAAGGATTATGTAATGCAAGAATTCGGAATTAAGCGGAATTTTCAAATGATTTCGGATCTGTATTCATGGCGACAAACGTAGCCATGAATGAGAATTAATGCGAACGAATATCGTAAACAAATCTCCAATACATGAAGGTAAATAGTGAATTTTTTTTTGAATGATTTAAAAGCTTGGATTCGTTGCGATACATTTCGTGAATTTTTCGAATAATTTCAAAGCTGGATTCGTTGCGATACATTTCGTCAGGTTGCGAATGAGAACTAATGAGAATGGGTGAGAGTGAATGGTGATTCCTCGATGCAAGAAAGGTGATTGATACGTTTCGGAATATATCGTTATCGGAATTATGTGGTTCCAGTGGTGTATTAACCTCTGTTCTTTTGTTATAGTGAGAAGTTCGTTATTCTCATTTTATTTTCTTTAGGTTTTATTTTATTTATTTTATTTATTTTATTTTATTTATATTTTATTTATATATTTATATATTTATATATTTATTTTTTTTATTTATATATATTTTATTTTATTTATGTTATTTTCGTTAAGTGAGTGTAAAACGCGATGTGAATATTCGGTTAAAGTAAAAAAGAAAATATAAAACATGATGTGAAGTGTAATTAAAGTATAAAGAAAAAGTAATGTTTTATTAACGAGTGAAAAATATGTTATTTGCAGGATTATTACAGAATGCGTTCCCGAAAAAAAGACTCATTAATCTGTAAGAACATCAGGACTACTTTGTTTTTTTGTGTGTATGTTTTTGAAATGAAAAAAAAACATATTTGTTCGCTGGCTTACGAGAGAATTTTGAGGTTTTACGCGTTCGAATATTCATCAATTTCAGAATTTCATTTTTAACATTTGTCACTCAAAATAAAACACAAAAGAGAAATACCCTCAGTTAAGAA
>NW_020868847.1:44633-54633 GCF_003789085.1 Penaeus vannamei
CTTCCCCCTCTCCCTCTCTATTTTCCCAATTTTTCCCAATATACATGTAAAAACACAAAAAAAAATCAACGTAATAAATCATGATCCATAACCTTAATCACTCGCCAATCAGATCTTCGCTCTTCGCAATGGCTTCCTCAGTCCTTGAAAACAATGCGTCATAGGTTTTCTTCCTCATTTCGCGGAAGAAATATTATGCTGCTTGGGCGGGCCGGGGTCCAAGCTGTCGGGGATTTTGATGGATTGTCTGAGCTAGCTTCACGTTCGTCATGTGTTATACAAACAAGAGATTAAAGGAATGCATGTTTATATACATACGTACGTACGTCCAGACAGACAGACAGACACACACACAGACACACAGACCGCACGCACGCACGCACACGCACACGCACACGCACACGCAACACGCACACGCACACGCACCGCACACGCACACGCACACGCACACGCACACACACACACACACACACAACACACACACACACACACACACACACACACACACACACACACACAACACACACACACACACACCACACACACACACACACACACACACACACATGAATTGATGAATTGACTAAGTTGGCTTTAGGTCTTTCATGCATTATACATATATACGAGATTAAAGGAATACATGTTTACATACATATGTACGTACATCTAGAACATAATTATGTGCAGTACATCCATATTTAAATACATATGCACATAGATGCGTAAAACATGTGCAATATATTATTCTTATGTACATACATATGTAATCACATACATATATATGTACATGCATACAAGCATGCATATGTACGCACATATATACAGACATATAAACAGCTACCTACTAGTGTGCGTGTGTGTGTGTGCGTGTGTGTGTGCGTGTGCGTGTGCGTGTGCGTGTGCGTGGGCGTGTGCGTGTGTGTGTGTGTGTGTGTGTGTGTGTGTGTATGTATGTATGTATGTATGTATGTATGTATGTATGTGGGGGAGGGCGAATGTACTTGTCCAATGGTCTTTAAATTTGAAATATGATCACTTACGATAATTCAGTTATTTAACGACACACAAATTAACATAACGCAGAAATACACAAAATAAATACGCAAACACATACATACGGTTTACATAAACAACAGAATCTCTTACAAAAAAAAAAAAAAAAAAAAAAAAAACGAATATCTCTTTTTTTCTTTTTCTTTTTTTCAATGATGTTCGTCTTATTGTGTTTTGAGTTGCTTGACCTATTGATATGATCTGCGGCGTTTTGTTTTTCTAATCAAGTGTTCAGTCATTGGCAATAAGTTCAAGGAATTCCTTTACTTTGAAATTCAGCTGTTTGTCCATTTATTAATACATTTATTTGTTAATCTATCTATCTAGTCCTTTAATCATCCACCAGTCCATTTGTTTATCCATCTATCCATCCATACTTCTATCTCTCCATCCATCTATCTGTCTATATATCCATCCATCCATCTATATCCATCCATCCATCTATTATACATCCATCCATCCATGCTATATATCCATCCATCCATCATATATCCATCCATCCTATCTATACATCCATCCATCATCTATATATCCATCCATCCCATCTATATATCCATCATCCACCTATCTATATATCCATCCATCCATCTATCTATACATCCATCCATCCATCTATATATCCATCCATCCATCTATCCATCCATCCATCCATCTATATATCCATCCATCCTATCTATATATCCATCCATGCCATATCTATATACCCATCCACCATCTATCCATCCCCTCCATCCAACCATCCCTCCACCCACTCCACCCACTCCACCCACACCCACCTCTCCCCTTGTCATCCTTCTCCCTCTCCTTCCCGCCGACAGCATGGGCGTGGACCTTGACGTGGCGGTGGAGAAGCTAGCCGTGTTGGGGCGTGTGATGGTGACGGCGACGCTGGACATGGAGGCGCCCTTCCCCCATCTCACCCGCTTGTCCTTGTCCTTCACCGAGAAGCCCCAAGTGTGGTTCAGTGTCCGGATCCTCAAGGTGGTCCCGGGCTTGGTTTGTTTTTTTGTTTCGTGGTTTTGGTTCCTCTGTGTGGATGGTTCTTTGTCTGTTTGGTTCACTCTCTTTCTCTTTTCTTTCTTTCTTTCTTTCTTTCTTTCGTTCTTTCTTTCTTTCTTCTCTCTTCCCTCTTTCTCTCTCTCTCTCTCTCCCTCTCTCCCCTCTCTCCTCTCTCCCTCTCTCTCTCTCTCTCTCTCTCTCTCTCTCTCTCTCTTCTCTCTCTCTCTCTCCCTCTCTCCTCCTCCCTCTCCTCTCCCTCTCCCTCTCCCCTTCTCCCCTCTCCCTCTCCCTCTCCCTCTCCCCCTCCCTCTCCCTCTCCCTCCCTCCCTCCCTCCTCCTCCCTCTCTCTCTCTCCTCTCTCTCTCTCTCTCTCTCTCTCTCTCTCTCTCTCTCTCTCTCCTCTCTCTCCTTTGGTGTGTTTTGTGTGTATTTTTCTTTGTTGTCCTCTCTGTCCTCCGTTTTCTATTCTCTCACCGCTCTTTCTAGACATATTGACACAGTTTCCCTCCTTCTGTCTATCTATATATCTATCTACCTCTCAGCCAGTTTGTCTGTCTGGCTGATGCAATGTACACTACAACTCTCCTTAATGGACTTTGGTTCGTCTCTTTATTTTTATGCTTTCACAACAGATTTTAAAAAAAGGAGAGAGAAGCGGCTCTTGTTTTTCCTCTGAAAGCAGCAACGATAGAAACCTTTCCAATTTTTACAAAGAGAGCTAGCAGCCGCTTACGTTTCACATCTATTAATAATAATAAAAAAAAATCCTGCCATTCTCACAGGCTTTGCAAAATAAATCCTCCCCTTCTCCCGCAAATTAAATCTCCCTCTCCCGTGCAAGTAACCCGGATAACATCCGATAGAAGCATGGAAAAGCCTTGGGGAGGCTGCTGTAGATGTTTTGCGGGATCTTTTAAATGAAATATATATGAGCAAGAGAAAATTCCATCTCCCGTGCAAGTAACCCCTCCTTCCCCTTCTCCCGTGCCAAGTAACCCCTCCTTCTCCTTCCCCTTCTCCCGTGCAAATAAATCCTCCCCTTCTCCCGTGCAAATAACCCCTCCCCTTCTCCCGTGCAAGTAAGGTGCAAGTAACCCTCCCTTCTTGTGCAACCCCTCCCCTTTTCCCGTGCTTCTCCCAGGCTGTGCAAATGATGGAGGTTCCTGTGCTGAAGACGTGGCTGCACTCGCTCGTGATGGACGCCTTGGCCTCCGCCTGGGTCGACCCGGGTCAGCTGGAGATCAACATCCACTCGACCGAAGCCTTCGTCCCCGAGCAGCGAACTGGGGACGCCCTCGCTCAGGGTGTCCTCACCGTTATACTGTGGACGCAGAAGGGGTCGTCAGGTAGGCGAGAAGGTCCGCTGATTCTTAGGGGGTCAAAGGTCATGAGGGGCGGGTTATAGAATCTGTTCGTGGCTCTGTGGGGGGCTATATTATTATTAAGAGGAGGGGGGTTTCGGTCAAAGGTCAAGAGACGGGTTAGAATCTCTGCTCGTGCATTGTGGGGGCTTTATTATTATATTAAGAGGAAGGGGGTATCGGTCAAAGGTCAAGAGGGACGGGTTAGAATCTCTGCTTGTGACATTGTGAGGGCTTTATTATTATTATTAAGAGGAAGGGGTATTGGTCAAAGGTCAAGAGGGACGGGTTAGAATCTCTGCTTGTGACATTGTGAGGGCTTATTATTATTATTAGAGGAAGGGGGTATCGGTCAAAGCGTTCAAAGAGGACGGGTTAGAGATCTCTGCTTGTGACATTTGTGAGGGCTTTTTATTATTATTAAGAGGAATGGGGGTATCGGTCAAAGGTCAAGAGGGACGGGTTAGAAGTCTCTGCTCTGTGACATTGTGAGGCTTTATTATTATTATTAAGAGAAAGGGGGTATCGGATCAAAAGGTCCAAGAGGCGACGGTTAGATATCTCTGCTTCGTGCATTGTGGGGCTTTATTATTATTAAGAGGAGGGGGTTTCGCGTCAAGGTCAAGAGGACGGGTTAGAATCTCTGGCTTGCTTGTGGGGCTTTATATTATTAAGAGGAGGGGGGGTTTCGGTCAAAAGGTCAAGAGGGACGGGGTTAGAATCTTGTTCGTTTGTGGGGCTTTATTATTATTAAGAGGAGGGGGCTTCGCGGTCAAAGGTCAAGAGGGACGGGTAGAATCTGTGGACGTGACCAATTGTAGGGCTGCGCTTTATTATTATCTAAGAGGAGGGGCTTCGGTCAAAGGGCAAGAGGACGGGTTAGAATTCTGGCTTTGGGGGCTTATTATTATTAAGAGGGCAGGGGGCTTCGGTCAAGGTCAAGAGGGACGGGCTTTATAGAAGTCTGTTCGTGGCCTCTGTGGGGCGTTTATTATATTAGCAGGAGGGCGGGTTTCGGCTCAAAGGGTCCAAGAGGGACGCGCCGTTATAGAATCTGTTCGTGGCTCTTGTGGGCCGGCTTTATTATTATTAAGAGGAGGGGGCTTCGGTTCAAGTCATGAGGACGGCGTAGAACTCTGCTCGGCACTGGGGCTGATTATTATTAGCAGCAGGCGCGTTTCGCAAAGTCAAGGAGCGACGGTAGAATCTCTGCTCGTGCACTTGGGCCTTTATTATATTAAGAGGAGGGGGTTTCGGTCAAATTCAAGAGCACGGGTTAGAATCTCTGCTCGTGGCACTTGGGGGCGATTATTATAAGAGGAAGCGGCGGGTTTCGGTCAAAGTCAAGAAGGACGCGGTTAGAATCCTGCTTCGTGCACTGTGGGGGCTTATTTATTATTAAGAGGAGCGGTTTCGTAACAAAGCGTCAGAGGACGTGGTGTGGTATAGAAGCTGTTCTGTGCTCGTGGGGCGTGCTATAGATATTAAGAGGACGGGGTGGGTTCGTCAAAGGTCAGAGGACGGGTTAGAAATCTCTGTTCGTGGCCCTCTTGGGGGAGGCTATATATTATTAAGAGGAGGGCGGTTCGGTCAAAGGTCCAAGAGGACGGTTAGCAAGCTTAACTGTTCGTGGCTCTGTGGGGGCAATTATTATCAAGGAGGAGGGGGGTAATCCGGTCAGAAGGTCTAAGAGGACGCGTGTTATAGAATCTGTCGTGGCTGCTGTGGGGGCTTTATAATTCATAAGAGCAGGGGCTTTCGTCAAAGGTCAAAGAGGACGGTTATAGAATCTGTTCGTGGCTCTGTGCGGGGCTTATTATTATTAAGAGGAGGTTTCGGTCAAAGGTCAGAGAGGACGGGTTATAGAATCCTGTTCGTGGCATTGTGGGGGCTTTATTATTATTAAGAGAGGGGGGTTCGGTCAAAGGTCAAGAGGGACGGGTTATAGAATCTGTTCGTGGCTCTGTGGGGGCTTTATTATTATTAGAGGAGGGGGTTCGGTCAAAGGTCAAGAGGGACGGGTTATAGAATCTGTTCGTGGCATTGTGGGGGCTTTATTATTATTAAGAGGAGGGAGGCTTCGGTCAAAGGTCAAGAGGGACGGGTTAGAATCTGTGGCTTTGTGGGGGACTTTATTATCACTCGATAATTGAGAGGAGGGGGGGTTTTCGAGAGGGACTTGCGGCTTATGGCGAGAGAAAGGGGTGGACGCTGACGAGCGATGGATACTGGGAATCGGCGGGGTGTTGCTGGGGATCAACCAGGTCATCCATGGGAGATTGGTGTCGGTGGGTCATGGAGGGGAGGAAGAGGAAGAAGAAGAGGAGGAGGAGGAGGAGGAGGAGGAGGAGGAGAGGAGGAAGAGAAGAGGAAGAGGAAGAGGAGGAAGAGGAAGAGGAAGAGGAAGAGGAAGAGGAAGAGGAAGAGGAAGAGGAAGAGGAAGAGGAAGAGGAAGAGGAAGAGGAAGAGGAAGAGGAAGAGGAAGAGGAAGAAGAAGAAGAAGAAGAAGAAGAAGAAGAAGAAGAAGAGGAAGAAGAAGGAAGAAGAAGAAGAAGGAGAAGAGAAAGAAGAAGAAGAGAAGAAGAAGAAGAAGAAGAGGAAGAAGAAGAAGAAGAAGAAAGAAGGAGGAAGAGGAGAAGGAGGACGACATGAACCAGATTATGATGCATGGGAGGGAGTTATTCATCGGCTGTTCATAATTCATTAGGAGATGGACACGCAGCGAATGTTAATGAGACAGAAACTGGATGTTCGTTTACGTGTATGAAGATGAATTGTTGGACTGACTGGCTGACTGACTGGCTGGCTGGCTGACTGATGGGCTGGTTGGCTGACTGACTGACTGGTTGGCTGACTGAGTGGCTGATTGACTGACTGACTGACTGGTTGGCTGACTGATGGGCTGGTTGGCTGACTGACTGACTGGTTGGCTGACTGACTGACTGGTTGACTGACTGACTGACTGCTGACTGACTGACTGAGTGGCTGATTGACTGACTGGCTGATTGACTGACAGACTGACTGACTGGTTGGCTGGCTGACTGACTGACAGACTGGTTGGCTGGCTGACTGACTGACTGACTGACTGACTGACTGACGGACGGACGGACGACTGACAGACAGATAGACAGTGATAGATATGCAAATAAGAAGATAGATATAAGTAAAAAGACAGGCACATTTAGATAGATATATAAGAAAAATAGATAGAGGTGTAGATATGTGATAGATATAGATATAGATAGAAATATAGATATAGGGACTTACATGTGCAAGAGAATACGATTTTTTTTTACATTGCACGAGGTGAGATGCGACCAAAAAGACCCAAAATCCTATGTCAAATACTTGTTGTTCCGTCCTTAGACACGTGTGTGGGTGAAGGATCATATTCATTGATAAATTGTTAGAAGAAATTTATTCATTTATTTATTTTAGTTTTGTTTCTGTGTTTTGGTGGTGTCTGTTCTAGGGAGAATTTACCCTCAGATGGCCCAGGCAGATCGTATGCATTTATGATTATAATTGTTCTGTTTTTTATTCCCAGTTGAATCATATGATTATAAATAGGCATATTCGTATTTTTCTTGGTCTTCTCTTCGTTGTTCTACTCGCAATTTATGCGATATGAATCTCTACAGAATAAGTACTAATATGGGAACCTCTCTCTCTCTCTCTCTCTCTCTCGCTCTCGCTCTCGCTCTCGCTCTCTCTCTCTCTCTCTCTCTCTCTCCTCTCTCTCTCTCCTCTCTCTCTCTCTCTCTCTCTCTCTCTCTCTCTCTCTTCCTCTCTCTCTCTCTCCTCTCTCCCTCCTCTCCCTCTCTCCTTCTCTCCTTCTCTCCTTCTCTCCCTCTCTCTCCCTTCTCCCCCCCCCCCATTCAGGCCTGGCCGTGGACGAGGACAAGTGGGTGGTGGTCCTGATCGGCGGGCAGCAGCACGTGACGCCCCCGCTGAACACCCCGCGCTGGCAGGAGGCGTGTAGCTTCCTGGTGGATTCGTCCCTCAACAACCACAACCTCGTGCTCAAGGTCAAGAGTAAACGGCTTATTACAACAACCATAACGCAGTTCGACCTCCCGCTTAGTCAGTACAGCTTGGACACAAGTAGAGTGTGAGTACTAACATGTATCGCCTTCTCACAAGACTAAACTTGACTGTAGATCTTTGTTTAGACGTGTAGCTCTTAATTCTACGGGTTCTGTTGGTCGTCTGCCTTCCCCTCGTGGCGTAGGAATGGGTCCTAATCGCGGAGTAGGAATGGGTCCTAATCGCGGAGTAGGAATGGGTCCTAATCGCGGAGATTAGGGACCTAACTATTCCTAGCACACACACAGGGAGGTGGCGGCCCATAGGACTTGTAGGTCGAGGCTGTACACCTTAATTATTCATTCCTTGTTTCAACCTTCTCTCCTAGATGCCAGACCTAGATGCTCTTTGTTTGTACTTTGTATCTTTGAGTTCCGTTTTGTTTTCATGTTGTATTTTTGAGTTGCATTTTGTTTTCATTTTGTATATTTGCGTTGCATTTTATTTTCAGTGTGTATGTATTTTATTATTTTCGTAGTTTTTTTTTATCTGAAAGGAATGGTTTGTGGCAAAGCTAAAGGAGACATAATGATAAATAATTATAAACCGCAGATATATTCCCCAACCTTATAAAAATTACATCTCAAGCTCACTAACGCCAGTAAACTTTCCTGATGACAGATGCAGGTCCTTGATCTTAATTGTCTCACTAACTTCATTCCTAACATTTTTTCCTCCAAACTACTGTTTAATTTCATTTTCTTTAACTTCTTTAATTTATTTTTTGGTTAAGGAGAAAGAGGACTATTTTGTCTTTTCATCGTATATACTATTGGTGCTTGTCATTGATTACTCCCGGGCGAGAACTTCCCACGTCACATTACGTCAATCTACAGCTTATGACGTCATCTCGTGGCATTTTACGTTGAGCTCCTGTAGTTAACGTCATCGTACTTCAGCTTACGTCATGAATGTCAGTGTTATATTTTTTTACGCTATTCTACATCTCCCTTCGTTATTTTGCGTTGCTTTACGTCACCCTGCAGCATGTTACGTCCTCTTACGTCACACTACGTCACAGTACGGCATACTATGTCACTTCTACGTCACCATTAGTCAACGTACCCCGTCCATTAGTCCGACTTCGCTAATGGTAAGACCGCCTCTGATACATACACATTCGCTCATATGATTAAAATGTTGGTGTATCTTGCATACTTGATAATTGCACTTTCACAAAGCTCATTTAAACTTTAGTAATAGGAAAGACACAGCGGTTTCACATTACGAATATTATGCAGGAATTGTTTTTTTTTAATACTTGTTTTACCTTTCTATTCCTTTTTTTATTAATTTTTATCTTTAAGTATTATATGTATCGATTACGTATTCTCCATCACACGATATTCTCAACGTTATTTTAGAAGAAGAAAAATCTGAATATTTCCACGAGAATATGTGTGTATTTTATTCTCAACGTTATTTTGAATATTTGTGTATTTTATTTCATTTTATCTCATCCCAGAAGATTTTTTTGAACGTTCCCTGAAGAATACATTAAATTGGAGGAAAATTTACCAATGGAAAATGAACATCGACGGAATATATATTCTGAGGAAGGTTTTTTTGGCTTGTGATTCCTGCTGAAATTGTGATGACCAAGATAATATTGAGAGTGATATATATATATATATATATATATATTATATAATATATATATATATATATATATATATATAATCATCACTAAATATTCTCTTGAGTGATGATTATAAGCACGACTTGAAAAGGATGGTGATTGTGTCAGTGAAAGGACATTTATCGATGATGAAAATAATGATGGTAGTGATGGTGATGACATATGATGATGATTATGATAATGATGATTGTTATTGTTGTTATCATTATTTTATTATTATTGTTGTTGCTGTTATCATCATCATCATTATCAATAACAATACTATTATCAGTAATATCATCATCTTTATTACCATAACCATTTCAGAAATAATCGCGAGGAATGCGATAATAGGAAGAATAGTAGATGATAAGATATATAATAAGAAGGATAGGATAGTAGATAAGAAGAATAGTAGATAAGAAGAACGGTAGATAATTAGAAGAATAGTAGAAAATTAGAAGAACAGTAGATGATAAGAAGAATAGTAGATAAGAAGAAGAATAGTAGATAAGAAGAACAGTAGATAATAATAATAAGTAGATAAGAAGAATAGTAGATAATAATAAGAATTGTATATAATAAGAAGAATAGCAGATAATACGAAGAATAGCAGATAATAATAAGAATAGTAAATAATAAGAAGAACAGTAGATAACAATAAGAAAAACAGAAGACAATAAGAATAGCAGATAATAATCATTACCACGGAACCGTCTAATCTGGATCCGGCCCAGATTAGGCGCCCAGTCCCTGCAGCGGAGGAAAGGGGATTCGCGCTGACTGGGTGCGGGCGGCGTGCAGGATGCTCCCTTTCCCTTTAGTCAGCTCTGCAACATTGCAACGAATACGAGGCTCGTGTGGTATGAACCGAACGGACGGG
>NW_020868847.1:62133-77133 GCF_003789085.1 Penaeus vannamei
TCATACTCCAGAAGAAATTGAATCCCTGGATCCACAGAATTATAAACCTTTTATTCTTTTTTATAGTGCTTGCACCCGCAGCCTAGTGGACCGCAATAGATAGGAATCGGCCACATCTGGTTAGATTTTGTATTCTAATCTGTGTTTTCACTTGCATTCGAGCCATAATAATATGTCATCCGTCAACATATGGGCACCCTCACATACGCCCTACTAATATAAATCAAACTATCTTAGCAGTTCTATTTTTATCTACGATGTCAGTCTCCTTACGATCTTATCTATTGATAATTAGCCATACTTGCGCTCCGTCTTGCTGTCTAACGGGCCCAGCAATAAACGGTCCAGCCTCATATCGACCCCTTCCC
Organism: Penaeus vannamei; assembly: GCF_003789085.1. NCBI lineage: Eukaryota > Metazoa > Arthropoda > Malacostraca > Decapoda > Penaeidae > Penaeus > Penaeus vannamei. The sequence continues at coordinate 62,502 of NW_020868847.1, forward strand.
TCAGCAACCAGGCTAACCCATCCTGCCTAGGATCAATATCTGTGTTCTTTCAACACTCATATTATCTTTTACTTCCTTTTCTATACTTAATCAATGAACCTATATTATCTCAATAACTATGATACCGTCTTCGTTTTCTCAAAGATTCCCGCGCCACACGTTATCGGATTTATTTATATGCTCCGCGAATTGCGTCTCTTACTACCCTCTGTAGTGTCGAATCTAATGATGTTGGTCGTAATCTCCAACTACTGATGAAGCTTGATATTAAACAGAATTCTTTATATTCTATATTATACTTTACGATATTCCGATATTTTTCTCGTCTGTTCGGTAAAACTAATCGTGATAATGGAGGATAAGGTTTATATATTTGATGCCAGGTTCTTGGAGTCGAAATTCATGGTTATAGTCCCCTAAAATAGACTCTCTGTCTCAGTCGAACACGTGCGGTCCAGAACCATCTATTAGCCAGTAAGTAATTTAACAGAACTAGCGTTTTGTCAACGTCATCTCTCTCTGTCTCTCTTTTCTTCTCATTCTCCCTCTGTTCTGTCTGTCTGTCTCTCCCTATCTCTTTTCTTGTCTCTCTCTCTCTCTCTCTCTCTTCTCTCCTCTCCTCTCTCTTCTCTCTCTCTCTACTCTCTCCTCTCTCTCTCTCTCCTTCTCTCTCTCTTCTCTCTCTCTCCTCTCTCTCTCTCTCTCTCTCTCCTCTCTCTCTCTTCTCTCTTCTCTCTCTCTCTCTATCTCTCTCTCTCCTCTCTCTCTCTCTCTCTCTCCTCTCTCTTCCCTTCTCCCTCCCTCTCCCTCTTCCCTCTCCTCTCCCTCTCCCCTCTCCCTCTCCCTCTCTCTCTCTCCTCCCTCTCCTTCTCCCTCCTCTCTCTCATTCCCCCTCCTCTCTTCTCCCTTTCCTCTTTTAATTTCTTTTCTTTTATCATGTTGACGCAGTTGTTTCTTCGGGAACTAAGCGCCAGAACTTGGCTTTGTTACGAGCGTTAAACTTTGCTCTGCCTTGTCGCCTCTGCTTTGATGTATTACCCAAAGACTTGTGTTGCTATTGCAGCTGCAGTGCAACGCCATTACGTATTAACGGTATATTTCATCAATCATAGTGGCTTTGCGGTTGAAATTGATGGCGCCATTACCATAAAATGTCGATAGAGACTAGAGTTGCTAATATGGTGATTTAATTTTGTTCCATTTTGTAGTAGGATAACCCTGCTGTACATCGCTTTATATTATGAGGTAATATATAGATATGCGCCATTTGAACTTCTTTTTTTTTTATTTTTTTTTTGGAAACATTAAACTGCAGGAGTAAAATTATAAGGAATCGGATCCGACACTTTTCTCGCGGTACTTCAGTAATCTTGTTTGCGCGGGAAAACTTTTCCTTCATAGGAACTTTTTCCCGCCAAAAAAAGTGATCACGTGATCATGCCAAAGAGGAGGGATATTAGATTAATAATAATAAAAAAAAAAACTTTTATTACTTTAATTTCATCGTATCAAAGAAAAAGTTGGGGAAGGAGATGCGGTGTAGAATAACTTCCAGTAATTAATTTAATTGTAGTTAGGTAGATAATTCAGTGTGGATGTGTTGTGTGTTCAGGATTCCTACAGATAAGTTTTCTAGTGTTTGTTCTTAAAAGATATGCGATTTCATATGTTATACGTAAATAATTATGCAAGAAATTTGTTACAGGAAAATACACGAGGAACTATAAGGAATTTGATGTAGTTATGGGAGGGAGAATGTTTTAGTACTAATTAGTGTTATATAATATCCTTTATATGGCAACAATGACGGTCGTGATATTAATGAAGTAGTGGAATCCACTTTTTGAAACACAAAATCCTCTACTAAGGAATAATATCGCAAAAAAAAATCAGCTGATATACCAAAATAACGGAAAATGAAAAGGACGTGTGTTTTTGAAACTGACAGTCCTAAAGTTAGGTTAAGACTCCCTACAGTCGTGAAGATAGCATAGAGAATTGTGTTAAGAAATTATTTGCGCTACACAATTTCTCTAAATATAAGTATGACAACTATATTGGAGTTCATAAATATTTTGTACATTACTGGTAAGAAAGAAAAACAACAATCATTTTATTTTCTGAAAACGAATATTACATGGATTTGTCCTTATGGATATCCGATATAAAACACTCTTTATCTTTGGAAACAAAATCATATTAACATGATGCGATCAAAGCATATTTCATCAACCGAAAAAAACAAAAACAATTCTCTTTAAAAGTTGCATGAAATTTCAAAAGTGTCGGATCCACAATTTCACGCAAGGTCGTGTCTGGCCGCCATTCCATTGAACATTTCATATGGAGTGCAGCTGTACATTTAATTAAGCGAGAGAGTGGGAGAGAGAGGGAGGGACAGGAGTAGAGCGTAATTTATTGGGTTCTTCCATTTTCCGTTTCGCTTGGAATTTCGTTTGCTATTAGGTAGACTGATTTTGATTTTTGAAATTTTGAAAGTGTGTTCGTGATGTATATGATGTGATGTGTTTATGTAGGCTTTGATCGTTACACTGAAGTGGAGTTATGTAAAGCTGTGAAGGGTCTCTCTCACTCACACTCACACCACACACTCACTCACTCACTCGCACACACACACACACACACATCACACACACACACACCACACACACACACACACACACACACACACACACACACACACACACACACACACACACACACACACACACACACACACACACACACACACACACACACACACACACACACACACACACACACACACACACACACACACACACACACACAATGTTGTACCAATACATCACTTCAACAAGCAGCACATACTGTGCGAACAGAGCTTGACCACACCCCTTTATGTACGAAAAATTCACAACATAACACCCATTCATCATTTAAATGAAATTCACTGTACACGAAAGTATTTAAAGTGAATGACTGATGACTACAAGATTTTTTTAAAGTGAATGACTTGATGACTACAAGGTGTGAATGACTGATTACAAGGCATTCTTTGACTTTGCAGGCGCCGGTGTGCTGTACATCCTGGTGCACGGGGCTGACAACATCACCACCTCAGACTACCTGCCGTCGTGTTACTGTCTCATCTTCAGTAACCGAAAGAAGGTAAACTGGATTCTGTTCAGTGAGATGCTGATTGGGAATTATATGTGTATGAGTAAATTAATAGAGGAATAGGTATATGTATGTAAACGTGTAAATAAGTGGATGGGTGCATATGTGTAAATGTGTAAATATATGTATGAATATTATGTGCTATAAAGTATATTTTTGTTATATTGATTATTATCTATGAATGTATATAATCTATAGATATAATAGATATATAAAATATATGATTATATATACATATATATAATAAATAATATATATATATATATATATATTACTATTATAATATATATATATATATATATATATATATATATATATATATATATGATATGTATCTATAAGAATATCTGTACCACTTAAAAAAAAAAAACTTCATTAAAACAACCAAAAAACGAAATTGACCATAAAAGATTGCAATACAAACCAAAATCTCACAAAACCCCCCAACGTTTTTCCTCCGCCCCAACCAAACCCACAGGTGAAGACGACCCACTACGTGTGCGAGTGCGGGTCGCCCCGGTGGGAGTGCGGCGTCGAGGTCCTGGTCAGAGAGGTGTCCACCGTCACCCTCTCCTTCGCCGTGTGTTCGATGCCCAGGGGGACGCAGGACACCGAGCTCCTGGGGCTGACGTCCTTCTCCCTCGCGACGGTAGGGCAGAGGCGGTTGAGGATGTGTCTTTGGTGTTTGTGGGTGTGAGGGGGGTTGTGTGTGGGGGGGGGTGTATATGTGAGGGAGGGGGTTGTGTGTGTGTGTGTGTGTGAGGGGGGTTTGTATGTGTGTGTGAGGGAGGGTTTGTGTGTGTGTGAGGGGTTTGTTGTGGTGTGTTGTTGCGGGGGGTGTGTGTGTGTGAGGGGGGTTGTGGTGAGTGTGTGTGCGTGTGTGTGTGTGATTTTGTTGTGTGTGTGTGATTGAGGGGGTTGGTGTGTGTGGTGTGTGTGTTTGTGTGTGTGTAGTGTGTGTGTGATTGAGTGTATGTTTAGGTTTGTTGTGATGGTTTGAGGGGGGGAGTTGTTTAGCGTGCGTGTGTGTGTGTATGAGTGTGACAATGACACATCTCAATATCCATACACATGGATATACAGGTGTACACAATTACACATCTTCCTATTCCCATCACTCTATATTTAACCTAACGTGCATTCACTCAAGCAATAGTTCATAGACAACCCGTTCGAATCCCAGATGGAGCTGCCGATCGTCCGCCGCCAGCTGCCCCTCAGCAGGAGCCTCCCGACGCCAGGCTGCACCGTCTCCTCCGGTCCTTCGCCAGGGTGAGTGAGGCAGGAATCTCCGCCTTAGCTTCCCTTTCCTAATTAATTATGGTGAAGACCTATCGCGTTAATCTCATTAAGTCCTGTCGAATGGCCTTATATGGCTGGTAAGGTGTGTTTTTATTTCATTCGTTTTTTTGTTTGTTTTTTTAGTCGTGAGCGTTCGTTTCTTACTATTTTTTATTTGTATTTGTTTTACGCACGTTGCCTTTCTTAATTATGTTGAAGACCCATCTTGTAATTCTCATTAAGTCCTGTCAACTCCCACTATAATGTCTAATAACGTGCGTTTTAGTTCATTTATATGATTATCCGTTTAGTTCACATGCGTCCATCTCCTACCAATTTTTTATTTGGATTCGTGTACGCTTGAAAAATCCATTTTTTTCTCTTCCTCCAGGAATGACTATATCCGTCCACTATATGTCAGATAACATTTTGTTTTTTTTAGGTTTTTATTTTTTAGTTCGTCTGTCTCTTTCCATTCCAACATTACTCCTACATTGTGTTTGTTTACGCATGAAAAACAAAATCAAACATGTTAATTTTTAGGTTTTCATTTGTTTAGTTCGTCTGTCTCCTGCCATTCCTACATTACTCCTACATTGTGTTTGTTTACGCACGAAAAACAATATTTTTCTCTCTCTCTTCCTCCAGGACTGTGACCATATCCGTGGTGTTCCGAGCCGTGGCCTCTGTCGCCGGGTGCAACATGTCCTCCGGCGAAATGCTTTCGGACAAGTATCCTCCCCAGGTCTCCAGGTCCCCGGTACCTCCCAGTTCCTCCCTGTCGGCGCCTCCTCAAAGACGCTCCTCCTTGCCCTCGGTCGATGACGATGACTTAGCGACGAAGAAGAGGAACAACACGCACTGGATTAGCCATGCTGTGAGTTCCGCGAGGTCGACGGAGAAGGAAATGGTGGGGAAAGATGTTGTGCGAGTTATTACGCAGAAAGAAATGTTTTTTTTTTATTTATGGTGTTGGATTTTAAATAGATGTATGGATGGTTTTTAGGTTATATACATGTCCAGATGAACACTGTTAGGAATTGTAAATATATTGATTTTTTTTTTTATAAAAGTTGAATTATGTTTGTTTGTGAATACGTATAAATTAATTAATCTTAGATGGTAAAGGAATTATACAAAGTATGTAATCGGCATTCGTAAAGAAAATTGATGGCTGTGATGTAATTATCAAGTTTATGATAAATAACAAGATTAATTGTAAAAACAGAATATGAAGATTGATGAAGTTTGATAATAAAAGTATTTCATCTTCAACTAAATGGTAATGGACTAAACATTTTGAACTTGAAATCATTAAGTTCTTTTTAGGAACTATTCGGATTCAAACTCACTGACCAACGATGAATACACATCACCATGTCACCATGCTTTTACTCCTAGCAGTTTGATATGAATATGAAAACGAAAAGTTACATACGTATTTGATATGCCTCTTTTTCGTACATCATGCAACATTAGTTTTTTTTTCCACATAATCAAATTATAAAATACCTGCTTGACGGGTTTGTACATAGTAACCATGAATTCGTTTATTACATGTATCATCAACTGACATGGAGACATATCGTAAATACTAGCGGTACAAGTGTGTTCTGAGTTACCATGCATCCCATTGTTATACCATTTAACACCAATTATCACAGAAGAAATCAAGGTCAAATAAAGATGATTTCTTTGTTTAGAGTACTAAATATTACTGCAATATTTTCTTCACAGCTGCACTAAAATGAAACCAGGTCATTTAAATCATAAATACTTTGCGTGGCAGGTGTTACTTTGCACCCCTTCGTTGCATAAGTTATCATCTGTTAACACGGAATCAGCTTATGAATTCTTGTGTGGCAGGTGTTTGTGGAGTTACCATGCATACGTTTATTGAATCAGGTAACACCAATCACAGGATTAAATCATAAATACATTTAACATCAGTTATCAGAGAATTAAATCGTAAATACGTGTAGCATCAGTTATCACAGAATTAAATCATAAATACTTATAACATCAATTATCACAGAATCAAATCATAAATGTCTAGAGTATCAATAATCGCAGAATTAAATTATGAATACTTGTAGCATCATTTATCACAAAATCAAATCAATAAAACTTGTAGCAAAATCCAATCATTAATATTCGTAGCATCAATTACCACAACATCAAAATCATAAGTACTTGTAGCATCAACAATCACAGAATTAAATCATAAATAGTTGCACTGCTATATGACCTTTGATGTCTAGCACATTTATCTTAACCATTAACCATTAAATAGTTGCACATATGCGATGTCTAGGTTGCGCGATAGGTGTGCCGGTACGTCGGACTCAACACTTTATACTGGACTCTGGTACATTTCAGAAACAGCTCCTAGCAACAGGGCGGGATGGAGACGGGGGCACGCAGGACATCGGGGACATCCTCGCCTCGGGTCTTGGCCTCATGGAACTCACAATCATCAGGTATGCTGGCGAGGAGTTGAAATTCGCTGCAGGATTTCGAAACCTGTCTCGTTTTCAGGAAACCGAATCTGTGTGAATATTGTTCGTTTTTATCTGTTATTATATCGATGCGTTAGTGTGTTTCTTCGTTGATCAAATGTGTGCGATTTCTGTTTTAAATTTTGCGAATGTATTCCATAATTTAAATGGTGAGTATTGGAACAAGTTAAATGTTGGGAAGCATGGCAGTGGAGAGTGACGGAGAGTTAAAGATTCGTGTCGAACAAACCGAACTGAACAAGGAAAATGAGACAAGAAAAACAAACACAGATATGACATGTATTAGGCATATTCGTGTTTCCATGTTATGCCTTTCATAATTTTAGTGATATTTAGCATATTCATTTTATGTTATTCCTTTCATAGTTTCATTGTTAAGGAGGGAGGAAAAGAAATAAGTTTTGAACTTTATGACATTGTTTGCGACTTCTCTCGCGTGTAAATCAAGTGTGCGCATAAACTGTGCAATTACTGTCTTTTTTTCATTCGGTTTGTGCTCTGTAGTATCCAGGGGCGTCGCGAAGGGTGTGTGTGGGTGTGTGACTCCCCCCCTCCCCCCTGAAGAAATGTATGTCGGCAAATAAAGCTAAAACCGGTTTTTGTCGGAAATTCCTGGAAATATCTGAGTCATATATCTTCTGTAAATCGATGGAAGTGGAAAGCAAGCAGATCATGGCGCGTTGCTTTGAGTAACGCGACCAATAAACAGTTTTAAGATACGACTAAATTTTTTAATGACCACACCCAATAACCACACCCTTTTGTCGTCAAATTTAAAATGTTGCACCAGCCTCCCCCCCCCCATCGACGCTGGTAGATCATCGCCGTCATCGTCATCGATTATGACTCAATCTGTTGCGTGTAAATCCAGTGTGCGGGGAAACTGTGTTGTTGCTGGACCTGTTTCAGTACTTGTGTGGACTGTGGTAGCATCGTCATCGTCACCTGTAGTGGTAGTAGGAGTAGTGTAGTTACTATCACCACCGTTGTACGATCATTATGATCATCCTCATCACCATCATCATCACGACATCATAATTATCACATCATCACCACACAAATCGTATACTTCAAAAATCAACGTAAAAAAGTGAAGTCCGAGAGCTAGGAAATTCGCGTCTGTTTAGCCCCCTTTCTCTGGTCCGGCTTCTCGACTCCTGTAATTGGACCTGTTTTGATCACGTTAGACCAAGTTAGTTCAGATGTTCCACTCGAACTCGATTTGAGGAGCAGGTCGTTTGTGAGATCGGTTGCTGAGAGGGAGGGGGGTTGTGAGGATCAAGATGAATGGAAAAAACACTCTACCGTGTTGATAATATGGTAGAAAACCCACCAATGGACAAACTAGATTTAATGAAGTAAGTGAGACAACAGTTTCAGAATAGTCCTCGGTTCCATCTTCGAGTCTGGCCCGAAGATGGAAGCTGTTGTCTCACTTTAATAAATCTAGTTTGTTCATTGTGGGGTTTTCTTCCAGAGGATCAAGGTATAAGAGGCGGTGTTTGATTACATACTTAATATGCTAAACACCTTTCGGTTGGCATTTGCGTAACCCGAGTTGATCATGTCGCCTTTTCATTCATTGACATGGTTAACGAGTGTCTTCATCATCGTCATCATGTAGGTCATGGTTTTGTGAGTTAGTTTAATTGGTTGCGAAGGTCTGTCTTCCCGTTTCTCTACTTTATTGTGATAACCTGTCCCAGTAGCGTATGGTTCGTGGGAAGAATGGATGCCTGTATGTGTTCTTGTTGATACGTTATGCAAGTTACTTGTTTCGTGTTGCTGAATATTTCTATCTGTAAATGCTCGTGGTTGTTAGTGGTTGTAGCGTATCATGGGGGCGGAGGGCGATTTTTCACCGCTCCCCTTGAGATCTTAATCTCTTGTTAATTCTCTCTGATATTGAAGATGTAAGTACAGACAAGAAAGGTTCAGTTGTACCAAGTAAATTACTTTAGTTTTATCATATATTTTTTCATCGAACAATTAAAAATGCAAGGGGCCCTCGAGGAACCTGTCCCGAGGCCCATAGATGTCGAACTACACTGATGTTTGCGGTCTTACACTTGATTGTTATTGATTTTAATATGTATTGCAACGTCAGTTGTGTGTACTGAAAGCGGTGGCTTTGGCATTGACCTGCGCGAGCCTGTAGCGGTACTTTACAGTCGTACAGTCTTCTGATGTTGGTCGTACAAGTGTATTGTAAGCTATTTTTTTATGTCTAACGTGGATTTATGTAGTTTCTTGGGGTACTGCACTGTACTTCGAGCATAAGATGAGGGTTTATTGGGAATCCTGTTTCGTACGACACAGCTTCGCGCAGGGTCGCAAAGCGAAGCCGGGACTGTGGCCGGGTCCTCAGGGCAAATCGTAGGTCCTCAGGGCAGATCGTAGATGCCAGCCCATTCCTCTGCAAATGTATGACGTTATGATGCGTGCGAAATTACTGAGTCTCCAAAAATACTGCAAGCGAGAGAAATCGATAGTGCAAAGTAGAACAAAGCTTCATACAAACTCGTTCTGGAAATCGGGGTTCCTAAGGCAGTTGTCCGCCCCACCCCCTTGTCGCGGCGCGGCCTGTGTAGCGAGATCAAACGACATTGCCGAGTTTTATTTCTGTAAATGCTGGAGAAGATTTTCTTGTTTAGATATTAAAAGTCCTCGGCGGGAGGTGACATTCACGCCGGATGTGCTGTTGCACTGCAAGGGAATTGTTGTACCCAGGCCAATAAAACGCTGATAAGGGGTTTAAAGATATTTAACAATATACTATTGCTAGATGAAAAAGAAGTTGGGTTATTGCATTCAGTCAGGCTGGGAAAGGGAGTGAGTGCTGCACGTGGTGGTGAACGAAACCGACGCTCGAGCTTAAATTCGGCCATGTTATGCTCTCAGACTTTCCCTCACGGTTTGGTTGTGAGTGAATCGGCGAATGAAGGATTGGCACTTCACTCTCTTGTATTTAGATGAGAGGAAAGAGTGGTGCGGTCTAATCAGAGAGCACGCGAACAGATGATTAAGGTCGAGTATGAGAGAGGGTTTGTTCGGACTTCCTGCAATACCCAAAAAGCGCGTTTGGGGGCAGTGACCTTGTGTGGCTTTGTTGAGTTAGTAGCGTAGGAGACCTGCGTGATGAAATAGGAAAGAGAAATAGAAGATATTACTGGGATGGTCAATTCTCTTGTCCTGAATGCATGTAAGTGAGCATGCATATTTCATTATTATTCTGTTTACATATATACTTCTTTAACGAAATGTACTCACACAGAGCGCGAGACTTGGTGGCTAAAGACCTAAACGGCTACAGTGACCCTTACTGTGTCGTGAAAATCAACAGCGAGGTCAAGTACCGCACTCGGGTGAAGAAGAAGACCCTCAACCCCGAGTGGGAGGAAACTCTGATGACCCATCTGCCAAGACACCCAGACATCCTTGCTATTGTGAGCATTCGACTTTCATTATGTGGTAAAATAACTGAAAAGATACTTCAAATGCAGTTGTAATGTAATCTCTTTCAGTAGTTATTAAGCAATACATTTGGGATTTAATATATTTCAGACCTTGTGGGATCATGATGCTTTTGGAAGAGATTTCCTGGGTTCCGTTGCTCTGAAGGAGTCGGACGTCCGCGACCTGTCTCACAAGGATGCCCCGAAGTGGTGCACGCTTGAGGGTACCAAATCAGGTCAAATAGAAATCAGGGTCAAGGTCATTTCTGATGATTATGAGGTAAATTGTTCAATACTAAATGTACTAAGGTGAAATACATATATATGTTGTTCTAAGGTCAGATTACAGTGTTTTTATTGATTTTTTTGAATATAGTTTTTTTACATAACTTGATCCACCATTCACTTAGAGGCATGAATACATTAACTTGAATATACCAATTTTGTGAAGTGAAAATTATTTTCATTGTAAATTTCTTTACTGTTTTTTTTTCAGCACCAAATAATACCATCAACAACAGACACCAGTTTAACTTCAAGTACAGCAGTGGCAGATGACATGGAGAGAACTGATGAAATGAGCAGATCAAATAGTGTCAAAGATGAAGTTGCTGGGGCATCATCAGGAGAAGATTCAGGAGTATTGTTGCACCAGTCATCACCAACACATGAGGTGGCATTTGAAACTTCAGATGATTATTTTACAACAGACACACTGTAGATTAATCAGTAGATATGTTGACAAAGTAGCTTTCTTTTAACTGTATAGTTGACCATGTTCATGCTTGAAGAAAACAACTAAATTTTCTGTCTCCTTTCACAGACTGAGACTCCAAGATTGCCTCGAATGGGCTCTCAGAGTGTGTCTTATGTATCGGGTGATCATCCTATTTTGTCAAATGGTCGCAGAGCAAGTGAGTCGGCTGTCCTGATCCCCAAAAATCACACCAGAGACGACCAGGATAGCAGCTTTAGTGGTTCCGTGACCCCATCTACTTCCAGCCCCGTTCGCTCAGTGTCAAAGTCAAGGAGAACTGGGGCTAACATAATTGCGAGTGCCTTAGCAATGGCACGCAGCCATCCCAGACCGGAAACTCCAAATGGAGATTCATCATCCTCATCCCACTGTCAAGGTGATACCCCTGTTACTGATGACCAGAGCTCAGGAACGAATAGTCTCACACCATCTTCCAAATTCTCTCCAAAGATTAGTCTAACAGAGCATAGCGAAGATGACTATGGTGGCAGTAGCCCAGAACATCATGTCAAGAGCAAGAAATCATCGGATAGTGGTCTAAGGGCCATGAGGGAGAAGGTATGTGGTTCTCGATTGCTTCCAACTTCTTTTCTCCTTTCTTACTTATGGTAATTATTATCATTACTGTTATAGTAATTACCTGCTTGCATTGTTGATTCTTTAGTGGAATGTTATTTCTTCCCTGAAATTAACCCTGCATGTTGCCTTGATTGGCTGTCAACTAATAATACCCATTCTCTGTGACAGAATCAGTGTATTGAATATTTCAGATAGCATACTTCCAGTGCTTTGCTAAAGACCATAAATATTGTAATTCTATAAAGCAATGCTGTTGGTATATGGTAAACTGAAAGTCACAGCTCACTTTACTATAATAGCATTGGTTGGAATTTTATGATGGATAACTTTTATTTGAAAAAAAAGGAATTATTGATTTGCACAAGAGAATCATACCTGTCATTAGTCATATTTTATCAGGTATCTCCTTTATAACCATTTCCTTTCTACAAGAAAGATAAATTATAAGTTTTCTTGCATATTCTAAATGTCAGGACATATTATGAGTCCAAGGTACACTCACCTTTCAGTTTTTCATGTTGCATTCTGGTGAAATATCTCAAATATCATGAAATACTGAATAAGCTTTCTTCAGATGATGCATAGAGATACACTAAATATTGCTTTTCAATATGAATTTCTTAAATAAGACTTTTATAAAAGAGAGGAAGTTAAATAAGCTCATGAAATAGTAGTAGAAGTACAGCATTACAACATTTTATAAATATCATTTAGTAGCTTTGGTGTTAGTTCAAACTGTGGATTTCAATCTTTTTCCTATAGACCCTTTTTTATAATGTATATTGTTTGATGATTTAAGAATGGAAACTACTTTGAAGAAAGAAAATAACAGTAATAAGATGGATGTAACATAATAGCATTTGGTAAAATGTTTTATATGTGCATATCAGTGAATAGATTTACATGAAATGTGGATGTAAAAGAGTACAAGCATTCTTTGCTTGCATGATTTGTTGTCGCTGTAGAGCATGATGATATATGTTTACAGCAGATGGTCTAGGTGTGGCAGAGCAAGAAATATGCTCAAAATAACTGAACACATGCATGTACAAACACACACACACACACACACACACACACACACACCACACACAACACACACACACACACACACACACACACACACACACACACACACACACACACACACACACACATGTACACACACACGTGTACACACACTCACACATGCACACACAACACATTGTGTGCACACACACACGCACACACACACACACACACACACACACACACACACACACACACACACACACACACACACACACACACACACACACACACACACACACACACACACACACACACAACACACACACACACACACACACCACACACACACACACAGAACACACACACACACACACACACACACACACACACACACACACACACACACACACACACACAGACACATTTACACTTAAGTAGTGCTTTGTATCCAGTATAATTTTATATAGATAGGTACAGCAGAGTCAAGTGTATTATATTTTAAATTTGCTGCTTATAACTATTAGTATTTGCTGCACAAGATTAAAAAATACAATGTAGGTAGTTAAAAAGATCCATTGGACCAGCATGGTTGACATCATTAGGATAAGTGTAAATGCAAGTGTGTGTGGTGTGTGTGTGTTGTGTGTGTGTGTGTGTGTGTGTGTGTGTGTGTGTGTGTGTGTGTGTGGTGTGCGTGTGTGTGTGTGTGTGTGTGTGCAGGTGCACATGTGCATGTGCGCAGGTACATGTGTCCCTGCATTCATACATGTGTCTGCATACATACATGTGTGGTTAGTGTGTGTTGGAGGGGATGTATATGTGTGTTTGTGTTAAGAAAAATGTGGGGAAAAAAGAAAAGAAAAGGGAATAGGAAGGGAGAGAAGGAGAGAATGTGTTTAGCCAAACTTAAATACAGAAACAGATTGTATAGCATGACAGCGTAGTAAATACTTAGTAGTGCTGTAACAATAAATGTATTGTTTATGCCTCAACTAAAATAAGAATTTCAAAGATTTCGACAAGTGAAGTACTTTTTGTTTAACATTTAGATGAATAAGATTATCCTGTAGTATATTGACACATTTTATGTTTTGAGATTTTTAGAGTAGTTTATTGGAAATTTTATTTTTTTATTCACAAAGATGAAAGTATAAATATCAGTTTTAGAGAAAAGATAGATATTCCTTTATTGCATCATTTAGGTGTTACTTTCATCTTAATGAAATGTGTTTATAGTATATTTACAATTATTTATGATAAGTGGTAGTCACAATTAAGTAGGTAAAGTTGATCATTATATCTGCAGTAGTAATAGATATAAGGATAATGCAACCACATCAGATATTGTACAATTAAGTAGGTAAAGTTGATCATTATATCTGCAGTAGTAATAGATATAAGGATAATGCAACCACATCAGATATTGTATAAGTTATCTTGATTGCAGTACTAAAAATTATTAGGATAAAAGTAAAAGCAGCAATGATAATATTTACTATTTTTACTACTTCCATCATCTTTATATTCTATCTCTAAATTTAAGATTAGCTTAAGGATTAAGAATGGTATTTACATTAATTATCAACAATGTACACCTTAATGTAAATGTGGACCATAGTTTTTAGGTCAGTATTATGTCTTCAGCACTGAAACTAATTTAGAGTGATCACACAAAAAGAACTTCACATTTAGATGCAATAGCAGTCTTCTTTGCCACATTAAAGTTGGATTGTATTAATGTTATGTTGATTATGCTTATTTATCATTCACAAAATAGACTTGCAATATCTGTAAACACAAATGTTTGAAGGTTGTATAGATTCTGTAGACACATTCAGTTATACATGCTACAGATAAAAACCATGAAATCA
>NW_020868847.1:82133-87133 GCF_003789085.1 Penaeus vannamei
TAATGAGCCCCTGAACAGGTGCTATTCATCATATCTCCCCATATTTCAGCTCAGTGTATATTAAGCCAATCTCAGCATATTATCTCTTATCAAAGTCTTTTGGAACATGAATATTATCATGTCAGCACACACTCATTACTTCAGCTAAAAATGTCATATTCTTAGTACCAGCCTGCCTAAACAGTATTCCATGTTTCTAGCTACGTCGTCTACGAAAGTAGGGGTAACGAACAGTCTGTCACAGCGGCCAGGTGTGTTTCTCAACGTACGTGGTATAGCAGGGCAGGTACAGGGCCTTCACATACCTCGCTCTGGCTTGCAACTGTTCCTGCGTGTCCGTGTGAGGTACTGTAGTTATTGATTTATTTTTTTTATTGCATTTATTTATTTATTTATTTTTAATGCATGGTTGATTTTTAATGCTGAAATTAATTTACCAGATTGAATAACAGTAGTTTGATACATGCTTGAAAATGAGGTAACACTAATACAATTAAGGATGGCAAACCAGCACTGTCCCTTAGATTTCAGTTTTAAAATCTGTTTCATTTTCTCATAATGGCATTATCATTATTTAAAGCAAAGAAATGTTGGTATTTGCCTTTAAACAATCATGGTAAATAAGAATAAAAATCAGAAGAAAAGCTGTTGGTGACCAGGTAAGAAGACATGGAGACATGTAAAAAAACATGTAAGATGTTAGTAAGGGGAAAAAGAATGATGTGAGGAAGCTTCTAGTATGAAAAGATTCTTTTCTTCTGGATATATGATTTTTTTTTCTTAGGAAAAGTAGGACAAACACAAATGCATTTTGTAGAAAAAAGATATAGTAGATGTGGTAAAACAACAGCATTTTAAATTCAGTTTCCTTTAAACAAACAGGATGCAAACTATGGTCAGGTGAGCATAGAATTGATTCAATGTTTTTGAAAATTTAGTCCATATTTCTCAGATATTACAGGTATCTGGAAAACTAGTTAAAGCTCTGTGTTCTTTGGTGTCAGTGTTATGCACTTTCTCATGCATATTAATTTTAGGAAATTTTGTAGATGTTTTCCCAGGTAGGCTATGCATTGCTTAAATGTACAGTCTGCCATAGGGAACTGTTTATCATTTGATTTTTTATGTTTGAAGTTAACAAGACTTGTGTAAATTACCCCTTTTATAACAATATGATGGGATTAAAATGAGGATTTATTTTATGTACATGTTTTGGGATCCACAGATAATGTTATGTAAGCCTTTAAGATGTATATTACAAAAATTGTGCCAAGATTTACCTTGCAACTTAAGATCTGCCTTGTGCAAAAGCATGATCATGACAAAAGTAGTCTACCCAGTACAATTTTTTTTCTTTCACACACCTGATAACCAGTAAATTATTTACATAAGTAAATTATTTTTATTATTAAAGAAAAAAAAATTATAATAATGCCTTCTTATTTTTTAACAGCGAAGAAAAAAGCACCAGTAGCAGCAGCAGCAGTAGTAACAAAATTACTAAGACTGTGGGTCGGTCTCGCCTGGTGCCTGCCTCCCCTTCACCCACCTTTGATTGTGAATGGATTATAGAAGGTGAAGCTACCAGAAGAGCTGTCTTGGTTTTGGAGATTCGCACTGGGTCCAGGGAACTTCTTAATTCAGCAAATGTTGTTCTTGGAGATCTTTTTACAGGTTAGTCAGTGAATTTCTTAGCTTGACAAGGATGTCATTGTCTGTGGAGCTTTGAATAACTATCTTTTGTTTTTTCTCTACCATAATATATATTTTTATCAATTAGAAAAAAGTTAATTTAAATGAAGACTATATTAATGTAGATTTAAGAAAATTGTAATTGTATATCAACTTATGGTACTGAGTTTGTATACTTTGTTATACAATGTCTATTTTGTATTAAGATGTTGATAACAATACAGATAACTATAGAGATAAGAATCAGAAGGCAACTATTATTACAATCTTTATTACAGAGCCTGGAGTGGAAGGCAGCGTAGAGACCTGGGTCAACCTGCAAGGGGGAGCTTCCATTAATCTCCGAGCCAACCACGGAGGTGAGGCTCCCCCCTCCTCAAGAAGGCGGTCACTGTTTCGCTCCTGGTCGCTGCATAAGCTAGGCAGGATCTGAGATGGAAGAAGAAGCTGAAAGTGATGACTTATTATTAAGAGGACATTGGTATTGAATACTCAAGTTGCAGTACAATATCACTTGACGGAATGTGGTTGTGATAAATTGTGGCACTGAATTTTGAAATATGAAAATAAAATCAGATGTGTATATGTACCGTTAAAGATGATAATGTATTAAGGAAAATCAAGCATGATATAGATTGATAATATGATACTGATTAGAAAGGTGCTTTATATTTGCTATCATCATATAATAGTCATGAAATCAGATAGACTTATGTGCTGCATAGGAACTATGAAATGTGAGGATTTTATAAACCTCATTCAGAACTAATGTTGATATGCATTATGCAGGCAGCACTGAATGTATAAGTGAATAAATCTCTTGTAAGGTGATTTTTTAGATGGAAATGGGTCATTAACAGTATGGAATTCACACATTTGATATGATAGTAATATTTAATAAGCTTGCACATGCATTATAAAAAAGTTCCCAAGTGCATTACTCATGATACTAAAAGATAAACGGCAGCTGTTTTAGATGTGCTCATAAGATAACTAGTTAAAATGATTGCAAAACTTGATACATATGTGTCATATGTACAGAGAGTGATAGATACTACAGCTTGCATTATATGTGTATATAATCATCCATAAAATCTGTGTATAAGTAAGGCCTAACATGTAACAAATCTTGAAAAGATTTGTGATTACCATAATTATCATCTTCATAAATATTACTACCACTACGAATATTACTGTTGATATTTTCTTGGTCAATATTTCTTCATTACACCATTGTAGTCATCATTCTCAGTAGCATTACCATTTTTTTATCATTACTGGTATTATCGTGGTTTATCATGTCGTGTTTTCTTTAACTATCATCATGATAAATGTAGATATAATGAATGCTACTTTCTTCATTACTTACTATTAAGTCTCTTCATCTTCCATTTTACTTGCACTACTCTGTAAATATTCATAATATTGGTATATGATACCAAATGAAAAATCTTGTAATGTCTTCATAAAATTTTCATCAGTAATTCCTTTACCTGCATGAATCCTAATTACCATTTTTATTAGTGTAGAATTATGTATTGCAAATTCTCACTTATAAACGTATTAAGTATAATATTGAGGAATTATGTACAGCTTTCTAACACTTAAGCTAAATGAATGAAAAGTTGCCTGCGGAAAAATGGTCATTAGGCAGCACTTGACTGAAATATGACTAAAGCTGTGGAACAATAATAGCAATGATTGAATATGAATTGGTAAACCTTATTCTTAAACAAGAGATATATAAGACCCACCTACAACACTGTTTACAAAGTTATGATTGAAATAAGAACTGGAAAGAATTTTTTCTTTCTTTCTTTCTTTCTTTTTTCAGTGGTTTGATAAAAAAGTAGCATAATAAATGACAGAACCAGACAATCTTCATATGTAATGGAGGTCTTATTATTACTTGTACTTTAATTGATCTGTTTAAAAAGCTATATTGAAACAGAAAGATGATTTTTGGAGAGGAGGTAACTTTTATTTCCAGTAATGTGAATTCCCATACTGTTTTAAAAAAACATACAAGCAAATGTAAAAATGTATTGTAATTAGAAGAAAAAATAGTAGGTCAGAGAAATAAGATTGGTCAAATTAAATATGGAACGACCTACATAAGTTAATCTTCCAGCAGTTTAAAGATATCCAAAGTTCTTGATGTGGATCATGCATTCATTTATATTTCAAATTCCTACTTTTTACTGGTTAGTTATCCTTTTCGTATGATGTTCATATGTATATATCGCCAGATAAACCATGAAGAAGAATGATTCAAATTGAATATTACACACAGCTCTTGTGCCATTAAACTTTTACTAGAATAGTGGTATTTATCTTATTTATTTGATTAACGATTTTTTATTGGTTACATTTTTTGCTCTATTTTACATTGGTGTCTTTGGATTGTCAATGTAGATAGGGAACTTTGGGATTGTCATTCAACTGATACATTACATATAGTCAAGAATATTTACTGTTTATGTAGTTATCTACAATGACTGTTGCCATTGCAGTCATTAGTCAATTGTGTCAGTGGTCTGGTAGGGGTTTTAGATTTCAAACATTTTATTTAATATTATCTTTTCTCTCAACACAATCTTACATATGTCAGTGTAGAAATACTCTCTTTGTGACCTTTTGCTGGTCATTGGTTTGGTTCATTTTCCAGCAGAGGATAGAAATGTCATGGCTGTGGTCCCAAGTTGAAGGCTCATGCTAAGAGAAAGAGAGAAAAAAACTGGGAGTACAGGCTTATTCCATGCATTGTTTCTTTACCCTCCGATTAGATTTCATGGGCTCAGTCATTTTTCATGATATATTCAATATTATATGAATTTGAAGGGATGGAATGTTCTCTTTCAAGAAATGAAATACAAAAACAGAACATGGAAGAGACTACTGATCCAATTAGAGGACCATGTACACATGTAAGCACAATATATTACATTTAGCACTATGATAATCCTGACAGTGCTTTATATTGATTAAACTAGTCAGTTAATATTAAGTATATATTAGGTATGATTTACTATCTATTGATGCTCTAAAACTGAGATTAAGGTTACCAGTGATATAAGTGGTTCTGCCCATTTTGGAGGGTGTTTAGTTATTAGCAGTATTTACATAGGCTTTAGATTAATAAAATTTTTGATTGAGTTAAAGATTGATTACAAAGAATGTTCATATGAAGACTGGTAATTGGCAGTCTTGATATCATAAGCTAGTCAGAAGAGAGGCTTGTAGCTAGTTCTTAAATGGACGAATAGCTAGTTAAGAGGATGATCATATCAGATTTCTGTGAATTAAGA
>NW_020868847.1:92133-101886 GCF_003789085.1 Penaeus vannamei
GATCTCCTCTGCAAGACTTCAAATAAACTGTTCCTTGTCTCTTCTCAGCAGTTATCGATTTCTGCGCACCTGAGAACGGTGTAAATCCCGATCCCCTGTCAGACGAGCCGCACGACAAGCATCTGTGGCTTCCAGTGTCTCCTGAGAGATAAAATTATGTATTGCTATTGGGTGTTCACTCATCAATTCTCGAGCTGCATCAAGCGTTTTGCGCTTGAAGGTGTCCCAGAGAAGTACAGGGTCAGATTGTCGAGCGCTGTGAAACGACCAGGAATTGCCTCATCAAACCCTCGAGCACACTCCCCATCCCTCAGCCTGTCCAAATGAAACACCCTAGGGTGGTCATTGGACCGCTGGGGAGTTTTGAAGTGGACCCGGAGGGTAGCCATAACCAATCTATGTTTAGTACCATAGAACTCGGCACTCCTATACACCCTGCAGTTCTGGAGGATCCTCCAACGAGTGTTAACGAGGATGTGATCGATCTCCTTGGCTGCATTACCCGCATCGCTGCACCACGTCCAACAATGTGGGTCTGAGCACTGATACCAAAAGCCAGATATCCTCAATTTCTAGGACCTTGCAAAGTCCCGGAAAAGGAGGTTATTCTCGCTGCCGGCATCAGTTCCCGAACCATGGGAACTGATAGACATCTCATAGCCACCTCGATCACAGCCATTTTACGCTCATCGACTAGAGTAACCTATACTGCTGAGGGCTGGAGCCTGCTGGAGATGGTAACCGTCGCTGCGGTCCGACCAGTAATAGGTGTAGCCACCTACACTAATCCTGCCATTGCCAGGTCTTCTCACCTTTGAGAAAGCAGCCACCTCAACTCTCAGCCTCCCCAGTTCTCTCGACAGTAATGGCAACCAATCATCCTCACTCAGAAACGGACGTTCCAAGCCCTCACCCTGACTTCCCGCCTGATGTTTAGCGTCGGACAGTCACTCCACATGCCACCTCTTCCACCACCACCGATGCTGCCCCATATAAAGAAGGGTGGCAGGCAGCGGGACCTAACATTCACCTGTGGGGTTCCCTTGGGCTTCACCCCACAAGCTTCACTCTGGGTTGGCGGATGCCAGAGTGCAGACGTGACGAGTAGCCCCCATTCCCATCCTAAAACCCTAGCAGTCGCCCTCCCAGTGTGGCCCACAGCCCGCCTCACATTAAGCACTGCCAATGGGATTTATCTGAGGGGAGGAGGACTGGCAAGGCCCACCTCCTCTGAGCCTCCCATTAACGCCAGGGGGCATAGGAGTTGGTACAAAGCCAGGGTGTGTCCACACACCAATGGGCCATGACCCTGTACCTCTAGGGCTTCCTGTTGCTCCAAGATCCCCCACAGTTTAGCCTGGGACCTCAAGATACCCAATTTCCAAGGTGACCACGAGGTGGCACTGCAGAAGTCTCGATGATGGAGAGGCAATACACTGGCAGCGGAGGGCTTATGCAGAGCTGCTCCCTTTTTCGCACAAGGATAGCCAGCGGTGGCAGCTGTAAGCGAAAAGGCATGTAAGCATTTATCACTACTTAGGCTACTACACCATTGCTTCACATCACGCTGATCGTGAAGCACCCACCCATATCTATATCTATCTATCTATCTATATATATATATATATATATATATATATATATATATATATATATATATATGTATATATATTATATATATATATATATATATATATATATATATATATATATATATAATATATATTATATATATACGTATGTATATGTATATATCTATATCTATATCTATATATAATATATAAATATATATATATATATATATATATATATATATATATATATACATATATACACACATACACACCCACTGGAGAGGAAACTAATAATAAGTGTCCAGAGAGGGATGGAAAGGTCAATGCTGGGAATCAGCCTGAGAAATCGGATGAGGCGACTTGGATCAGGGAACAGCGAAAATGGAAGATATACTCGGAAGCATCGAAAATAAGAAATGGCAATGCGCAGGGCATATGTGCCGTAGACAAGATGACAGATGGACAACGAAAGTAACAGACTGGACTATAGATAACATAAAGAGGCCCAAGGGCCGTTGACAAGATGGAATGACGCAATTTTTTTTTTTTTTTTTTGTTACCAAAGCGTTTTGCTGTGGCCCCTGGACAGGGGGGGGGAGTAGCAGGGCATCGACCCCGGGCCCGGGCCACGAAAGGGAACCGTATAAAATTACAGTAATCGCTAATTTGAGCCCAAGAACAACTACGCAAATTTATAAGGCGTGTTTTTATATTAAACAACGTTACAGCTGTTAACGTTAACATGTTTAAGGGAAAATGGGCATTTCCTATTTGAAAAAGGCATTTCCCACCTAAAAAGGATGTGGCCTTAAGGCCCGGTCCTGTTCTCTGATATGGGGCCCTGGCTGCCTAACGGCGGCCCTGTGTGTGTGTGTGTATGGATATATATAATATATATATATATTATATATATATATATATATATATATATATATATATATATATATATATATATATATATATATATATATATATATATATATATATATATATATAGTGTGTGTGTGTGTATAAGTATATATTTATATACATATATATTGTGTTTGTATGTATGTTTGTGTGTGTGTGTGTGTGTGTGTGTGTGTGTTTAAAAGATTATGTAATACCAAAGACCAAAATTATAAATCTCTTTTATCGGAAAGATTGAGTGATTCAATTTTAACATTCCACAAAATGAGAAGAGAACCCGCATAGACAAAATAACATTAAATATAGATAAACAAACAAGAAAAGAGTGTATACATCGGATCATCGGGTAAGGTTAAAAAAACGCGCAATATTTATCAACAAATCGTCGACTTCACAGAAAAGATATAAAAAAACGTCAGTAAGTGGAACATCTTTTGCCATTTTTTTTATTAATTAATTCATGCATAATGACCTTGATTGATCTATGAAAACCTGTCGATTATAGAGGATTACATGCCACTCTATAACGTCCATAGTTAGAGTGAGTTGTTTTGTGTGAAAAGAAACTCTAAAACTCTGTTGTATTTTTTTCTTTCTTTTTATTATTCAACTACTTTACGGTGAATGTATCATATTACATGCATACGCATACATGTACAAATGATTGTATATTTATGTAATTAATTACGTTTACATTCGTCATTACTTGGATAATTAATTATTTAGACATTAAATATTAGATATTTGTATTGTTCCCTACCCAAATATATATAGGATCTCTCTCTCTCTCTCTCTCTCTCTCTCTCTCTCTCTCTCTCTCTCTCTCTCTCTCTCTCTCTCTCTCTCTCTCTCTCTCTCTCTCTCTCTCACAAACACACGCACGCACACGCATACACATACGTACGTACAATCACACTAACAAACAAAAAACTCACACACACATACACACACATACGTACGTACAATCACACTAACAAACAAACAAAGAAAAAACACACAACACACACACACACACACACACACACACACACACATACAATATATATATATATATATATATATATATATAGTATATATATATATATATATATATGTATGTATGTATATGTATATCAGGCGGGAGCAGCGGCTGGGCGGGACCGATTTAAAAAGGGCACAAGCAAGCAGACGAGAGAGATGGCCGATGCTTTTCTTGGATGTCGCGGCCTAATCCCTTCCCTCTCTTCACTCACAATTGGATTCTGGTCCTGAAAGAGGGATAAACCTTCCACTATTTTTCTCTCTTCATCTTCTTTGCAAAACGAAGAGAATCAAAGAAAAGTTGACACGTGGCGCTTTCTCTGTGTCGTAGATTTTTTCAGGGACAAATATTTACGTTACTTTAGGTTATCCCGTCAAATTTCATCGTTCCTTAGGTTTTGTTCTCTGACTAGTCGCTTATATTACCATACCACGTATTGGTATTATCCCTTTTTTATCACATCGTCCACAAATAAGTTTGTTTTTTCTTTATTCCAATCCGACATTAACCGTGCTTTTTATCATTCACTCATCCTCGGTCTATCCTTTATATTTCCGCCACACCTCGCGCAATTTTCAAGTCCTACCGCGTATGCCAAATTCTGTATATTCTTGTGGTTCTTGCCAGTTCACTCCCTATACCGTTTTGGCCGAAGCTCTGGCGGTGTGGATGTTTTAAATTCCGCAAAGCAAACGGCTCTCCTAAGCTCTACAGTCTACAACAGCGGCGCCAGACTTATTTGAACCCCGACAGGCCATGTGGCTTGTGAGAAATAGCAGTACAGTCTATGAGGGCCATATAGCTAGTTAAGGAGATGAAATGAATCCATTTACAGATTATTCGGAACGGGATAAGCAATTTGTTTAAGTTAAAAAAAGGCCGTTTGGTTAATTAAAGCAAAATAATTCACTAATAATAGAGAACTTTAAAAAGAAAGGCCATATGAATAATAACAAATATGAACTCAATAGTAAGAGTATTTTTAAAAGACAAGAAGCCAATCAATACACTTAGGGGCATTTATATAAGACAAGAAGCCAATCAATACACTGCATCAGCGGTATTTGTAAAAAAGAAAAAAAAAAAACATGAAGCCAATTTTGATCATGTTTAGAGCAGGAATGTATACAACAACAACAACAACAACGAGTAGCACGTTTGTCTGTCCTGTTCTAAAACCGTGGCTAAGGGTTTCCTTTCGCCCCGTGGTTTCCCTCGCTTGCCTAAATGCCTGTAATTATAAATAGTGCCGGCCAGAATCTATTTTCATTAGCTATCCGTTTGTGTGATTTTTGTTTCTTGGCATGAATGCAGCGTGGAAATGTTTGAAAGCGCTATTGATTGAAGGATATAATGTTTTATTATATTCTTATGTTTGTTTGTTAAGATTATTTTATTTTTACCATGATAACTAATTGGTGTTGTATATGAGGGTCCATTCTCAACCCTTGGTTCGCCATGACCGCAAAGTAATCTGTTTTATTTGTTATTTCTCTTCGTTGTTTTATTAATAATCTATTCATCATGAATTTACGTGACTTTTCGTTTAATTAAAAAAGGTTGAACACCATTAATTAAAGCGGAAGATCATGTTTTTGCGATCTTTGATATTCCTCCATACGTGTTCCTAACATGTTTCCGTGAGAGACCCAACCAACGGCAGAAATATCTTATTATCGCCATCCTCTTTCGTTCATATTAGATATTGGAATCGTTTTTCTTCGACTGTAATAAAACCTATAAAGTTGTATTTTTCCTTCGACTGATAAAATCTATAAACTGTTTTTTTTTCTTCTTCTTTGAATGGTAAAACTTACACATAAAAAATCTGTGATCGATAAAACCTTTAAACTCGGGTTTTCTTCGACTAACAAACATAAATCGTGTTTTCTTTGACAGTGATGAAACCTATAAAAAATTCAACTGTGATAACACCCATAAATCGTTTTTCTTTGACACTGACGAAACCAATAAAATCGTTTTTTTTTCGACTCATAAACCCTATAAAATTGTTTTTTCTTCGATTCATAAAATCTATAAATCTTTTTCTCTTCGACTTATAAAACCTATAATAGCGTTTTTCTCGACTCATAAAATCTATAAAATTGTTTTTTCTTTGACTCATAAAACCTACAAAATCGTTTTTGTTTCAACTCATAAAACCTATAGAATTATCTTTTCTTCAAGTATGATAAAACCTACAACAATAAAAAATATACAATACCACATCACCCTCCACACAAAGAAAATAATAAATGAGAATTAAAAAAAGAATAATGATAAATGAGAATTAGAAAAAAGAATAATAATAATGAGAATTAGAAAAAGAATAATAATAAATGAGAATTTAAAAAAATAATAATAAATGAGAATTAAAAAAGAATAATGATAAATGAAAATTAAAAAGAATAATAATAAGTGGAATTATAAAAGAATAATAATAAATGAGAATTAAAGAAAAGAATAATAATAAATGAGAATTAAAAAATAATAATAATAAATGAGAATTAGAAAAAAAATAATAATAAAATCAGAATTAAAAAAAGAATAATAATAAACAGAATCTAAAAAGAAATAATAATAAATCAGAATCAAATAAAGAATAATAATAAATCAGAATCAAAAAAAGAATAATAATAAATCAGAATTTAAAAAAAAAGAATAATAATAAAACAAAATAAAACCCCACGATAAGCAGAAGCCGTCCACAGAGCCTCGAAATAATAATAAACGAGAATTAAAAAAAAGAATGATAATAAATGAGAATTAAAAAAGAATAATAATAAATCAGAATCCAAAAAAAAGAATAACAATAAATCAGAATTAAAAAAAAAGACAATAATACTAAAACAAAATAAAACCCCACGATAAGCAGAAGCCGTCCTCAAAGCCTCGAAATAATAATAAACGAGAATTAAAAAAAAGAATAATAATAAATCAGAATCAAATAAAGAATAATAATAAATCAGAATAAAAAAAAAAGAATAACAATGAATCAGAATTTAAAAAAAGACAATAATACTAAAACAAAATAAAACCCCACGATAAGCAGAAGCCGTCCTCAAAAGCCTCGAAATATAATAAACGAGAATTAAAAAAAATAATAATAAATGAGAATCAAATAAAGAATAATAATAAATCAGAATAAAAAAAAAGAATACAATGAATCAGAATTAAAAAAAGACAATAATACTAAAACAAAATAAACCCCACGATAAGCAGAAGCCGTCCTCAAAGCCTCGAAATAATAATAAACGAGAATTAAAAAAAGAATGAAATAAAATAAATCAGAATAAAAAAAAGAATAAAATAAATCAGAAAAAAAAAGAATACAAAAAAATCAGAATTAAAAAAAAGAATAATAATAAAAACAAATAAAAAAAAACCACGATAAGCAGAAGCCGTCCACAGAGCCTCGAAATAATAATAAACGAGAATTAAAAAAAAGAATGATAATAAATCAGAATCAAAAAAGAATAATAATAAATCAGAATCAAAAAAAGAATACTAAAAATCAGAATTAAAAAAAATAATAATAATACAAAACAAAATAAAACCCCACGATAAGCAGAAGCCGTCCACAGAGCCTCGAAGGGATGGGGCACCTTGAACAGCGAACCGTCTCCAGGAATAATAGATGACCTGATGCCAAAATTATCTCCCTGTTATTGATTTTCCGAGCAAGACAAACGCGCGGCGTCCTGACAGTCAGGAGCCGAGCAAACGAGGTCATCCGCCATATGCGAGCGAGCGTGACCCCTTTTGCGAGCGAGGAGAAAATGGCGAGAAGTCGTGAAATCGTTCTTATTGGATTGTATCTGCTGATGCGTTTTTGTAACGATGTATGATGTTGATTTAGCCATGCGTTTTTGCTAAGTCGCATGATTCGATGTCTGAGTGATGGCGGCTCTTGTAAAGTAACAGAGTGCTCCGAATGATGGCAGAGAGATCACCAACGCGAAGCAAATGTCGCCTAAATGAGCGTGTTCATGTAAAGTATGATGGCGTTTTTGTAAGTCGTTGATGCTAGTTTTTGTAAAGTTTAATGATAAAAAGCAATGTAGTGATGCTTATCGGCTTTTTTGTTTTTATATCACCGTTTTGTATCTTAATTTGTAGTTTTGTTTTTGTTTTCTATTTTTTATTGTACATTGGTTTTTATTTTTGGATATGATTTTTTTTTCGTATTCGTTCATTTCTACAATTTATATATTGTACATTTTTTTTCTTTATCTTAATTTTTGTCATTCCCGGTTTATAATATTTTATATTATTTTGTGTTTTATGTATTTCTTATACTCCTCAGTTTAATTTTGTTAGCATCATCTTATCTATTTGTTTTTTTTCTTTGTGGTATTTGTTTTTTACTTTTTTTGGTTTTGCTCTTCTTACTTGTTTTTGGCTTTACTGCGTCTTTTGTTTTTGTATTATTCGTTTTTTTTTTTTGTTCTGCTTGAGTCTCGGTTCCGCTTTTTAATATTTATATTTTTGTGCTTGCCTTTTTTTTTTTTGTAATATCTATTGTATTCTTCTTATGTTTTTCGTAAAGTGGTCTGATGGTTGATGGCCAGTTTTGTTAAGTGTCTGATACTGGACTTTTTTGGTCGCGTAGTGATTTTTAATTTATAATTTTTTTCTTTTTGTGCGTGATTTTCTTTTTCGGTTATCAATTTTTTGATGGATTTTTCTGTGTTGTCTCCTCCTGTTTTTTTTTATTATTTATGTTTGTTTTTCACTATCTTTTTCTTCTTGTCGGGTTTGGTTAAGTGATCTTTTTATTTTGTAAGTGAGCGACGCTACTTCTGTTTGCTAGGCATGTCTTTATCTATTTTTCTTTTTTGTCTGAGGGTTTCTTTTTCGGTTTTGCTTTTTTCTTGATAAGTGCGCAGACTGTACCGAATAGAGCTTTTTGTAGACTAGTTGCATTGTGAGCGTATGGTTTCTGTTTTATAAGGAAGTGATGCATATGAATGCGACTTTTTTATTCTTTTTTGTCAAGTGATGATTTGGATGGCCCGGCTACCGCGTCTTTTGTGTTATTATTTTGTATTTTGATTGCTCGTGTTTTGTTTTTTTTTGGTTATATTTGTTCTTTTGTTTGTGGTATGTTGGATTGTAAGTGATGATGCGTTGTTTTTACATATTTTGTTAGTGATGATGGCGTTTTGTTTATCATTTGAAGTGTAGTGTGCGCCGATGCGTTTTTCTTTTTGATTTATGTTGGTGGTCAAGCTTGACTACACCAAGGAGATGATAGGGTTTTTTTTATTTGAGTTATTCCATTACTCGTAGTGTTTCGACTTGGCGTATTTGACATAAGGTTATGATGCGTTTTTTCGTACAGTGCTGATGGCGTTTTTGTATTATCTATTAATTTATGAAGTGATGATTGCCTTTTATTTTTTTGTAGTTTTTTGCTGTTGTATATAAGTGATGAGGATGGCGTTTTTCTAAGTGGATGACGGCGTTTTTACGAAGTGATGATGCCGGATCTTATTTTGTAAAGTATGTATAGGAGGATAGGCGAATGGGTGTGTAAGAGATGATAGATGAGGCAGAGTTATTTGTAAGTATGAATGAGGACTGTTAGGGATTTGTAAGTAGGAGATAAGATATGCGATGTTATGTAGAAGTAGATCGTACTCTCCTTGTCTACACACCTATGGATTTTGAAGGAAAATCTGCTTCTTCTGTACGTGATGACTGGCCCGTTTTGTAAGTGATGATGGCGTTTTTGTAAGTGATGGGCTCGTGCGTGTTTGTTGATGGTAGAGAGTTATTAGTGATAATGGCAATAGTTGTGATGATGTTGTTGATATACTGACAATACTGGTGATAATGATAAAGATGAATAAACAGAATATAATAATTGTTATGATAGTAGTGTTGGTAATAGTAATGCCGCAGTACGCAATATACATACGAATATATATATACACATATATATATATATAATTATATATATATATATATGTGTGTGTGTGTGTGTGTGTGTGTGTGTGTGCTGTGTGTGTGTGTGTGTGTGTGTGTATGTATATGTGTGTGTGTGTGTGCGCGTGTGTACGATACACACACACACACACACACACACAGATATATATATATATACATAGATATAAACAGATAGATATATATATATATATGTAATATATATATATACAATATATTACATATATGTTATATATATATGAATATAATATATATATTATATATATATATATATATATATATACTAGTCTATATTATATA
>NW_020868847.1:101986-109486 GCF_003789085.1 Penaeus vannamei
GAGAGACTGAGAGAGAGATGAGAGAGAAGGAGAGAATGGAGAGAGAGGAAGATGAGAAGAAGATGGACCCCGAGAGGAAGAGAGAGAAGACGAGAGTAGAGAGAGATCGGAGAGAGAGAAGAGAGAGGAGAGAGGGAGGCTGAAGAACGAGAAGACAAGACACGAGAGAGAGGAGAGATGAGAGATGGGGATGGAGAGAGATTGAGAGAGGAGAGGGGAGGAGAGAGAGAGAAGAGAGAGAGGGAGAGAGGAGAGAGATCGGAGAGAGAGAGGAGAGAGAGAGAGAGATGAGAGCAGAGAGAGAGATGAGAGAGGAGAGAGAGAGAGAGAGAGAAGAGAGAAGAGAGAGGGAGAGAGAGGAGAACGGAAATGGCAAGGGACAAGAAGGAGAGGATAGAATGAGAAAGAGAAGAGAAGACAAGAGAAGAGAGAAATGCAGTCAGACAGACACAGACTGATAGAGAGACTGACAAACAGGCAAACAGACAGTCAAACAAACAAACAAGCACTGAAAAGAAGAAAAAAGGTAATAAGAAATAGAGGGACAGGGAAAAAAACACGAACACGCACACACACAAAACACGTTGCACGATAATATCCGTATTTCCGAACAGAGAGAGACGGAGAGAGAGAGAGAGAGAGAGAGAGAGAGAGAGAGAGAGAGAGAGAGATGAGAAGAGAGAGAGAGAGAAGAGGGAAGAGAGAGAGGTACCGATGCTTTCTCATACGCAAATGACACATACATTCCACAACAAAGGGTATCGAGGTGACAGCTGCCGGTTACATTGGGTATCGTATGTGTTTTTGTGTGTTTTGTTGTGTTTTTTCAGTCTTTTGTTTTTACTTGTTCTTATTCTGTTTTTGTTATGTTTAAGTACTTATGATGAATCGGTTCTTTGATGTGTGTTTTTTTTTTTCTCTCTGTCTTCTCTTCTCGTCTTGTCTTCTCTTCTTGTCATGTCTTTTCTCTCTCTTCTCTCTTGTCCTGTCTTGACTTCTTGTCTTATTTTGTTTTCTCCCCCCCCTCTCTTTCTCTCTCTCTCTCTCTCTCTCTCTCTCTCTCTCTCTCTCTCTCTCTCTCTCTCTCTCTCTCCTCTCTCTCTCTCTCTCTCTCTCTCTCTCTCTCTCTCTCTCTCTCTCTCTCTCTCTCTCTCTCTCTCTCTTCTCTCTCTTCTCTCTCTTTCTCTCTCTTTCTCTCTCTCTCTCTCTCTCTTCTCTCTCTCTCTCTCTCTCTCTCTCTCTCTCTCTTCTTCTCTCTCTCTCTCTCTCTCTCTCTCTCTCTCTCTCTCTCTCTCTCTCTCTCTCTCTCTCTCTCTCTCTCTCTCTCTCTCTCTCTCTCTCTCTCTCTCTCTCTCTCTCTCTCTCTCTCTTCTCTCTCTCTCTCTCTCTCTCTCTCTCTCTCTCTCTCTCTCTCTCTCTTCTCTCTCTCTCTCTCTCTCTCTCTCTCTCTCTCTCTCTCTCTCTCTCTCTCTCTCTCTCTCTCTCTCTCTCTCCTCTCTCTCTCTCTCTCTCTCTCTCTCTCTCTCTCTCCTCTCTCTCTCTCTCTCAATTTACCTTCCTCCCCTTCCCCCTCTCCCTCCCCTCCTCTCTCTCCCATCCTCCCTTTTTCTCTCCTCCAATTCATATTTTCCACATCGTTTTCCACATCAGCGCATTTCATTCTTTACTTCATTCTTAATCCTCATTTCGATTCCCCTACTTCCATTATCTCATAGACTTTCTTTCCCTATGTTATGTACGCTCTCGTGTACAACTTCAAAAAAATAGATAAATGAAAATATTAACAGGTTTGTAACAAGTCTGAAACGTGTTCCTGGAACATTATGCCATGACATTTGCAGTAAAATTTGCAGTAAAAGTTTGGATATGTGGAATAACCGTTGTTTTACCAATTTTTGACCACGAGAGGAAAAGAAAAGTGGAAGAGGAAAGGAGACTAAAGGAAGGTGTCTATTTTCCTTTCCCTGTCTCTCTTTTTTTATGCACATTTGTCTCTTTTCTCTCTTTTTTTCTCTTCTCTCTCTTTTTTCTCATTTACTGTCCACTCTCTTTTTCTTCTGGATTACTAGCTCTATTTTTTCACTGTCTCTCTCTCTCCCTATCTTTCTGTCTATCTGTCTCTCTCTCTTTGTCTCTCTCTCTCTCAATCTCTCCCAGTCTCTCTCCTTCTCCTTCTCTTTCTCTTTCTCCTTCGACTTCTCCTTCTCCCACTCTCCCCCCTCTCTCTCTCTCTCTCTCCTCTCTCTATAAAACCTTCGACATAGAAAGAAATCTACGGTCCCATCACTCCTCATTTCACTAACACAACCTCAGACAACCTAAAGTAAAAAAAAAAATACATAAAAATAGATAAATAGATAAATAAATCTCAGCGTAAAACGTTTTCCCCAAGCTCTTTAACACATGAATTAAAAAGACAAAATCAATTTAATGCCACAGAAAGACGCAGGCCATCCGCCCTCTGATATTAGGGCTGGCAGTGATGGCGGTGAACGAGAGGAGACTCGGCTAAGATGTGTCGCCTCACTCACCTTTAACTAGCAATTAACGTGGAGTGTGTGCGTGTGTGTGTACCTTGTGTGTGTGTGTGGAAGGGTGGGGAGAGGGTTTTGTGTGTGTGCAGAAGGGTGGGGTGAGGTTTTCTGGTGTGTTGGTCTGTGACTTGTGTGTGTGTGTGATGTGTTGCCTTTGTGTGTGTGTGCTTGTGTATGCGCCTTTGTGTGCGTGTATGTGTGGAGGGATGGGATGAGGATTTTGTGTGTGATCATGTGCCTTTCTGTGTGTGTGTGTGTGTTGAAGGCGGGTTGAGGGTGTGTGGGTTGTGTGTGTGTGTGTGTGACTGTGTGTTTGTGCTTATGTGTGTGTGTGGAGGTCGGGGTCGTGTGTATATTGTGTGTGTTTACGTGTTGCTGTTTGCGTGTGCCTCTCAGTGTGTG
The DNA here is from genome assembly GCF_003789085.1 of Penaeus vannamei. Taxonomy (NCBI): domain Eukaryota; kingdom Metazoa; phylum Arthropoda; class Malacostraca; order Decapoda; family Penaeidae; genus Penaeus; species Penaeus vannamei. Next base: position 104,923 of record NW_020868847.1, read on the forward strand.
CATGTGTGTGCGTAACGTCTATGTGTGGTTATAAAGGAGGTTTGGGTGTAAAGTGTTTATGTACGTGGACGCTCGTGTGTGCATCCGTGAGTCCATGAACTTAGAGGAAACTCACGCCATAAATCACTGCAACACATTTGCTTCACTCCGTCCTCTTCTCTCCTCCTTCATCCTCCCTCCTCACTCTCCCCGTCCTCTTCATCTCTTCACTCTCCGTCCTCTTCATCACTCCTCCATCTCCTCCTTCACTCCTCCGTCCTCTTCATCTCGTGTCTCTTCATTCTCCTCCTTCCACTCTTCCGTCCTCTTATCTCCCTCCTTCACTCCTCCGTCCTCTTCATCTCCTCTTCACTCCTCCGTCCTCTTCATCTCCCTCCTTCCGTCCTCTTCACTCCTCCGTCCTCTTCATCTCCCTCCTTCACTCCTCCGTCCTCTTCATCTCCCTCCTTCACTCCTCCGTCCTCTTCATCTCCCTCCTTCACTCCTCCGTCCTCTTCATCTCCCTCCTCCCAACTCCTCCGGTCCTCTTCATCTCCCACTCCTCCGTCCTCTTCATCTCCCTCCTTCACTCCGTCCGTCCTCATCTCCCTCCTTACTCCTCCGTCCTCTTCATTCACTCCTCCTCCTCATCTCCCTCCGTCAGTCTTCATCTCCCTCCTTCACTCCTCCTCCTCTTCATCTCCCTCCTTCACTCCTCCGTCCTCTTCATCTCCCTCCTTCACTCCTCCGTCCTCTTCATCTCCCTCCTTCACTCCTCCGTCCTCTTCTCCTCCTTCACTCTCCCTCATCTCCCTCCTTCACTCCTCCGTCCTCTTCATCTCCCTCCTTCACTCCTCCGTCCTCTTCATCTCCCTCCTTCACTCCTCCGTCCTCTTCATCTCCCTCCTTCACCTCCGTCATCTCCCTCCTTCACTCCTCCGTCCTTCATCTCCTCTTCCTCTCCGCTCTCATCACTCCTCCGTCCTCTTCACTCTCCGTCCTCTTCATCCTCCGTCCTCTTCATCTCCCTCCTTCACCTCCTCCTCTTCATCTCGTCCTCTTCATCTCCTCCTCATCACTCCTCCTTCACTCCTCCGTCCTCATCTTCCCTCCTTCACTCCTCCGTCCTCTTCATCTCCTCCTTCACTCTCTTCCTCTTCATCTCCCTCCTTCACTCCTCCTCCTTCATCTCCCTCCTTCATCTCCGTCCTCTTCATGTCCCTCCTTCACTCTCCTCCGTCCTCTTCATCTCCCTCCGTCTCTTCATCTCCCTCCTTCACTCCTCCGTCCTCTTCATCTCCCTCCTTCACTCCTCCGTCCTCTTCATCTCCCTCCTTTACTCCTCCCTCTTTTAATAACCTGTCATTCGAGAGCACACCTCCTCGTCAGCTGTCTTAATCAAGGTGATGATGGAATAATCAAGGTATTTCGAGAGTAATCAAAGTATAGACGAGGCCATCAAGGTCTGATGAACCCAGGGAAGGAGGAGAGCGAGAGAGAGAGAGGAGGGAGATAGAGGGAGATGAGGGAGGAGAGAGAGATAGAGGGAGGGGAGATAGAGAAGAGGGGAGATGAGGAGGAGATGAGAGAGGGAGGAAGGAGGGAGAGAGGAGGGGGAGAGGAGAAAGAGGAAGAGGGGAGGGGAAGGAGGGAGAGAGAGGGGAGATGGAGGAAGAGGAGAAAGAGGGAGGGAAGAGGGAGAGCGGGAGAGGGAGGGAAGGAGGGAGAGAGAGAGAGAGAGAAAAATAGAAAGAGAAAGAAACAGAAACAAACAAACAAACAAACAAGACTACTGTGTACTATTATTCAAACAAAAACAGACCACTGTGTGCCATAACGGGAGGCGAGCAAGGTCCAGACTCACAGCCTCCTTCAGCCAGCGCCAAGACCCTTAAGCGTCATTACTTCCAGAATATTTTTTATCGGTTCATGAATATCGCCATGACATATCTCTCCGCGTGTTGTGACTCAGCGCCCTCCGTCTCTCAGAGCTGAGTCAGCGCGCCCGTGACACAGTCCAGGGAAGAGTCTTATTTTGTGATGTTTTCTGATATTCGAGTTCAACTATTCATATCAAAGTCCTATTTTTTGATGCCCTTGTTCAGTTGTTCACATCAAAGTTCTTTTTTTTTTCTTTATGTCCGTGTTCAGTTATTCAAATCGGCGTCCTATTTTTTATGTCCGAATTGTCCACATCAAAGTCCTATTTTTCTGTTTTGTTATTATTATTATTTTTATTATTATTATTATTATTATTATCATCATCATCATCATTATTTATTATTATTAATATTATTATCATTATCATTATTATTATAATTATCATTATTTTATGCCCGAGTTCAGTTGCCACATCAAAGTAGTAGTTTGTGATTTTTTCTCATGGCTGAGTTCAGCTGCGCACGGAAAAGCTCATACAGAGTACTGGGACACAAAGCCTCCTTAATCAGTTTTCACAAAAGAGCTCCTGTTTCATAGCAGGTACAGTCAAGCATATAGTAAGGTGCAGTAAGAACAGATACAAGTCACTGTAAGAACAACGTACGGTAATTTACAGCAAGAACCCTGTAATGTAAGGTACAGTTAGAACAACGTACATTAAAGTACACTAAGAACAGTGTGCAGTAAGAACAGTAAGAATAGGTACAGTACAGTAAAAACAACGCATAGTAAAGTGCAAAAAAATAGGGACAGTGAATTACAATAAGAACAAACAAAATAATATACAGTAAGAACAACGCACAGTGAAATACAGTAAGAACAACGCTGAACAAAGTCAGGATTTTTTTTTTTTTTTTTTTTGGGGGGGGGGAGCAGTCCCAGCCGAAAAGTCTTCAGGAAGCTTCTCCTCGGTCTCTAAGACAACGGTCCTTTCAGGTACTTTGGGTTGGCTATTTTTCCTTTTTTCTCTTTTTATCTCATTCCTACAGCGCCAGATAGACAAGTAAAATGTAATTATCGCATACATTTTTAATTCATTTTATGGATTAGTCGTCATAATCATTCACACAATTTTCCACTGATCTTTTTTATAGTCCTCCTGCCCTAGATAGACATGTAGAATGTGACTTGCAAAGGGAGGCGGATGCATTAGCTCGTTCCCATCGAGTCCCGGATGTAAATGCAGCAGTTTTAATGCAAGCCAGCTGTATTTTGCAGTAGTTGCCACGCAGTGATACATACATGCATGTACATACGTTTTTTTCTGTGGTATATGTGTATATGGATGCTGCTCTCTCTCTCTCTCTCTCTCTCTCTCTCTCTCTCTCTCTCTCTCTCTCTCTCTCTCTCTCTCTCTCTCTCTCCTCCTCTCCTCTCCCTCTTCCCTCCTTCCCTCCTTCCCCTTCCTTCCCTTCTTCCCTCCTTCCCTCTCCTTCCCTCCTTCCCTCCTTTTCCTCCTTTCCTCCTTCCTCCTCCTTTCCTCCTTTCCTCCTTCCTCCTTCCTCCTTCCCTCCTTCCTCCCTCCTCCCCTCCCTCCTTTCCCTCCCCTCCCTCCCCCTCCTCCCTCCCTTATCTAACGCCCGCAAACAAACAAAAACCATTTTTCCTCTTTATAATATATCTTCATGGGCGTGAGATATTGATTTCTCCTCTCGGCTTATCACTCTTATTGCACTCTCTTGCACCGATAAGCGATCGGCGCGGAGTGAATGTCAAGTCTAGACTGCAATCTGCAACGTCGAAACCACCGAGTTAATGAGGGGATGACTCACAGCTGGGTTGCGTCTGTTTATTTCTCCTTGTCTTTCGCTTAAACTGCTTGTTTATTTGATTCTCTTCTGTTTGTGTGTGTTTATTCCTGTTGTGTCTCTGCCCGTTTCTTTCTTTTTTCTTTCCCTTGGTCTTTTCTCCCTTTTGCCTTCTTTCGTTCGCTCTGTCTCTCTCTGTACCTTCCCCTTTCTCACTTCTCCCCCCCCCCCTCTCTCTTTGCCTGTCCTTCCTCTTTCCTCGATTAATTTTCACTGTCTTCATCCTCTCCTCCCCACCCCTTCTTTCCCTCCATCTTTCTTCCCTCCCTCTCTCTTCTCTTTCCCTCCACCTCTCCCCAAGCTTTTATCTCTCCCTCCACCTCCTCTCCCTCTCCTTCCCTCTCCCCTCCTCTCTCCCTCCCCTCCTTCCCCCCTCTCCCTCTCCCTCTCCCTCCACCCCCCCCATACCTCCCTTCCTCCCTCCTCCTCCTAACCACCTCCAAATCACCCCCATAAACCCCAATCCCCACCTCCCAATCCCCAACCCCCTTTTCCCTCCCCCAACCCAATCCCATCCCCCAATCTCACCCCTTTCATTCCCCAATCTCTAATCCCACGTCCCTAATCCCCATCCCCCATTCCCCATTATCCCGCTGAGAACTCCCCACGGGGCCAATCAAACAGGCTGAACAGGACAGCGCTAATCCCCATGATGTAGACGAGTTGGCGTTATCAAAATAGCCCATTAGTGACAACACCTGGTCAGTCAGAACAAAGGGGATGGTGTTGTGAAAAAGAAGGAGGTGTTGTGGATGGAGAGGAGGTGGAAGGACGGTGGAGGTGGAGAAGAGGAGGTGGAGTAAGAGATGGAGGTGAAGGAGGAGGAGAGGAGGAGA
>NW_020868847.1:116986-126986 GCF_003789085.1 Penaeus vannamei
GGAGAGAGGAGAGAGAACGAGAAAGGAGGGAGAGGGAGAGGGAGAGAGACGAGAGAGAGAGAAGAGAGGATGAGAGAGAGAGAGAGAGAGAGAGAGGAGAGAGAGATGAGAGAGAGAGAGAGAGAGAGAGAGAGAGAGAGGAGAGTGAGAGAGAGAGGGAGAGTAGAAAATGAGAAAGAGTGGGGGGAGAGAGAGAGTGAGGAAAAGGAGAGGGAGAGGGGAGCAGAGAGATCGCGAGAGAGAGTGGGAGAGAGAGAAGGGGGGTGGGAGGGAGGCGGAGGGATTGCGAGAGAGAGAGTAAGAGTGAAAGAGAGAGAGAGGGGGGATAGGAGAGGGAGGCAGAGAATAGCGAGAGAGAGAGAGAGAGAGAGAGAGAGAGAGAGAGAGAGAGAGAGAGAGAGAGAGAGAGAGAGGAGAGAGAGAGAGAGAGAGAGAGAGCAGAGAGAGAGAAGAGAGAGAGAGAGAGAGAGAGAGAGAGAGAGAGAGAGAGAGAGAGAGACAGACAGACAGACAGACAGACAGACAGACAGACAGACAGACAGACAGACAGAGAGAGAGAGAGAGAAAGAAAGAGAGAGAGAGAGCGTAAGAGAGGGAAAGCAAGTACGAGAGAAAAGAGAGAGAAAACGAGAGGGAGAAGACAAGAGAAGTAAAGGATATGCTGTCCTTCGCATCCATAAATATCCTTCTAAATATCCACTCGCCCTTCTGCCTTATTAATCATTTCTTCCTCTTACAAAATAGAAATAAGGCTTTAACATTAGATTCGTACCAATGCAGATTTTCACGTAGATTCATGAGGCGTGACTTTGATTTGAAACTATCAAACTACAAGTCAACAAATATTTTGCTCATTTTACTTTGAATTGGAATAATTCTGATGATGGTGGTAATAATGAAGATGATAATAATGGTGATGGTGATGATGATAGTAATTATAACGATGATTATAATAATGAGAATAATTATGATGATGATGATTGATGATGGTGATGATGATGATAACAACAATTATGATAATGGTGATGAGGAAGAACAATATTAACAACAACAATAATATCACCAATGATAATGATAACAATAATGATAATGATAAGGGTAACGATAACGTTAATGATAACCATCAGCGTCAAATGATGATAATAACAATAATGATACCAATAACGATGATATTTAATCAGTTTTCTACCTTTTGATTCCCTTCTCGCAACCATTAGGCTTTTTGTCTTCCAAACTTCACCTTCTAAAAAGTTCACCAAACTTTTCATCTGTAATTTGCTTTCTGGCAGAGGGAGTCGCTGGCCATTCCGTCAAAAAGTTTCTCAATTCACGAACTCTCTTCTTGTTGTCAATAACTTGAAAAGAGCTTCTTACTTATACGTATTGGGGACTAGTTCATGTTTCTCTGTGTGTGTGTGTGGAAGGGTGAGGGGGGCTTGTGTGTGTGTGTGGAAGGGGGAGGGGGTGAAAGGGGGTTGTGTGTGTGTGGGAAGGGGCCGAGGGTGAAAGGGGGCTGTGTGTGTGTGTGGAGGGGGGGTGAAAGGGGGTTGTGTGTGATTGTGGAAGGGGGCGGAGGGGTGAAAGGGGGGTTGTGTGTGTGTGTGAAGGGGAGGGGTTGAAAGGGGTTGTGTGTGTGTGTGGAAGGAGAGGGATGTGTGTGTTTGGAAGGGTGTGTTGTGTGGGTGTGGGGCGGGGGGGTTGTGGTTGTGTGTGTTGGAATGGGGGAGGGGCGGTTTGTGATGTGTTAAGGAATGGGGGGATTAGTTGTGTGCTGTTGGAAGGAGGGGGTGTGGAAAGTGGAAGGGGGTTGTCTGTGTTGTGTTGTAGGTGTGGAAGGGGAGGGGGGTTGTGTTGTTAAGGAAAGGGGGTTGTGTGTGTGTGGAAGGAGGGGTGTGGGAATGGAAGGGGTTGTGTGTGTGGGTGGTGTTGGAAGGGGGAGGGGGGTTGTGTGTGTTAAGAAAGGGGGGTTGTGGTGTGTTGGAAGGGGGGTGTGGAAAGTGGAAGGGGGTTGTGGTGTGTGTGGTGTGGGAAGCGGGGGAGGGGTTGTGTGTGTTAAGAAAGGGGGAGTGTTTGTGTGTGGAAGGAGGGGGGTTGGAAAGTGGAGGGGTTGTGTTTGAGGTGTGAAGGGGGAGAGGGTGTGTGTGGTTAGAAAGGGGAGTTGTGTGTGTGTTGGAAAGTTGAAGGGGTTGTGTGTGAAGGGACAGGGAGGGGTGGGTGTGTGTGTTTAAGAAAAGGGGGGTGTGTGTGTGTGGGTAAGGAGGGGGTGTGGAAAGTGGAAGGGGGTTGTGTCGTGTGTGTGTGTGTTGAAGGGGGAGGGGGGTTGGTGTGTGTTAAGAAAGGGGGAGTTTGTGTGTGTGTGGAAGGAGGGGGTGTGGAAAGTGGAAGGGGGTTGTGTGTGTGTGTGGTGTGTGTGGAAGGGGGAGGGGGTTGTGTGTTAAGAAAAGGGGAGTTTGGTGTGTGTGGAAGGAGGGGTGTGGGAAAGTGGAAGGGGTTGTTTGTGTGTGTGTTGTGGAAGGGGGGGGGGGTTGTGGTGTGTTAAGAAAGGGGGAGTTGTGTTGTGTTGTGGAAGGAGGGGGTGTGGAAAGTGGAAGGGGGTTGTGTTTGTGTGTGTGTGGAAGGGGTTCGAGGGGGGTTGTTGTGTGTTAAGGAAAGTGGGAGTTGTGGTGTGTGTGGCAAGAGGGGGTGTTGGAAAGTGGAAGGGGGGTTAGTGTGTTGTGTGTTGTGTGGAAGGGGGGAGGGGGTTGTGTGTGTTAAGAAAGGGGGAGTTGTTGTGTGTGCTGGAAGGAGGGGGTGTGGAAAAGTGGAAGGGGGTTGTGTGTGTGTGTGTGGTGAATGGGGGGAGGGGAGGTTGTGGTGTGTTAAGACAAGGGGGATTGTGTGTGTGTGGAAGGAGGGGTGTGGAAAGTGGGAAGGGGGTTGTGTGTGTGATGTGTGTTGGAAGGGGGGGAGGGGGTTGTGTGTGTTAAGAAAGGGGAGTTGTGTGTGATGTTGGGAAGGAGGGAGTGTGAAAGTGGAAGGGGGTTGTGCGTGGTGTGTTGTGTGTGGAAGGGGAGGGGGGTTGTGTGCTGTTAAGAAAGGGGAGTTGTGTGTGTGGTGGAAGGATGGAAGTGTTGGAAAGTGGAAGGGTGTTGTGTGTGTGGTGTGTGTTGGAAGGGGGAGGGCGGTTGTGTGTGTTAAGAAAGGGGGTTTGTGTGTGTCGTGGAAGAGGGGTGTGGAAAGTGGGAAGGGGTTGTGTGTGTGTGTGTGTGTGGAAGGGACGGAGGGGGTTGTGGGTGTTCAAGAAAGGGGGAGTTTGTTGTGCTGTGTGGAAGGAGGTGTGGGGAAGTGGAAGGGGGTTGTGTTGTGTGTGTGTGTTCTGTGGAAGGGGGGGGATGGGGTTGTGTGTGTGTTAAGAAAGGGGAGTTCGTGTGTGTGTGGAAGGAGGGGGTGGAAAAGTGGAGGGTTGTGTGTGTGTGTGTGGAAGGGTGGAGGCGGGTTGTGTGGTGTTAAGAAGGGGAGTTGACTTCGACATGTGTGTGGAAGGAGGGTGTGGAAAGTGAAGGGGTTGGTGTTGTCGTGGTTGTGTGGAAAGGGGGAGGGGGTTGTGGTGTGGTTAAGACAGGAGAGTTTGTGTGTGTGTGGAGCAGCGCCTAGGGGGTGGAAGTGGAAGGGGGTTTGTGTGTTGTGTGTGGAAGGGGGGAGGGTTTTGTGTGTTAAGAAAGGGGGAGTTGTGTGTGTGTGGAAGAGGGGGTGTTGGAAAGTGGAAGGGGGTTGTGGGTGTGTGTGTGGAAGGGAGGGGGTTGTGTGGGTAAGAAAGGGGGAGTTGTGTGCTGTGGGAAGGGAGGGGTGTGGAAAGTGGAGGGGGTTGTGTGTGTGTTCTGTTGTGTGGAAGGGGGTGAGGGGTTGTTGTGTGTTAAGAAAGGGGAGTTGTGTGTGTGTGGAAGGAGGCGCGGTGTGAAAGTGGAAGGGGTTGTGTGTGTGTGTGTGTGTGTGGAAGGGGGGAGGGGGTGTGTTGTTAAGAAAGGGGAGTTGTGTGTGTTGGAAGGAGGGGGTGTGGAAAGTGGGAGGGTTGTGTTGCTGTGATGTGTTGTGGAAGGGGGAGGGGGGTTGTGTGTTGTTAAAGAGAAGGGGGAGTTTGTGTGTGTGCCTGGACTAGTGAGAGGCGTGTGAGAAAGTGGAAGAGGGGGTCTGTGTGTGTGTGGTGTGGTGTGGAATGGGGGGAGGGGCGGTTGTGTGTGTTAAGAAAGGGAGTTGGTGTGTCGTGGAAGGAGGGGGTGTGGAAAGTTGGAAGGGGGTTGTGTCCCCTAGCAGATCACCTTGTGTGTGTGTGTGTGGAAGGGGGGAGGGGGTGTTTGTGTGTGTTTAAGAAAGGGGGAGTTGTGTGTGTGTGGAAGGAGGGTGTGGAAAGTGGAAGGAGGGGGTTGTGTGCTGTGTGTGTGTGTGGAAAGGGGGGAGGGGGGTTGGTGTGTGTTAAGAAAGGAGGGGTTGTGATGTGTGTGGAAGGAGCGGTGTGGAAAGTGGAAGGGGTTTTGTGTGTGTGTGTGTGTGTGGAAGGGGGGAGGGCGGGCTTGCTGATGTGTTAAGAAAGGGAAGTTGTCTGTGTTTGTGGAAGGAGGGTGTCGGAAAGTGGAAGGGTTGTGTCGTGTGGGTGTGTGTGGCCTGGAAGGGGAGGGCGAGGGATGTTGTGTTAAGAAATAGCGAGCAGAGTTTTGTGTGTGCTGTGGCAAGGAGGGGTGTGGAAAGTGGAAGGGGTTGGTGTGTGTGTAGTGGTGAGAAGGGGGGAGGGGGTTGTGTTGTGTTAAGAAAGGGGGAGTTGTGTTGTGGGAAGGAGGAGGGTTGTGGAAAGTGGAAGGGGTTGTGTGTGTGGTGTGTGTGGAAGGGGAGGGGGTGTTGTTGTGTGTTAAGGAAAGGCGGGAGTTGTGTGATGTGTTAGGAGGGGGAGTGTGGAAAGTGTAAGGGGTGGGTATGTGTGTGTGTGTGTGAAGGGGGGAGGGGGTTGTGTGTGTTAAGAAAAGGGGAGTTGTGTGTGTGTGGAAGGAGGGGTGTGGAAAGTGGAAGGGGGTTGTGTGTGTGTGTGTGTGTGGAAGGGGGATGTGCATGTGTACTTGTGATCACATTCGTCAAAATTCCCGGAAAATCGAATAGTTGGATTCGATGAATAAAGAACTCTATTTAAAACCTCTCTTAATCAAATAGATTGGCGTCTTTCTTAGTGTGTGAATTTGTTCTCTCTTTTATTTTTCTTCTTTCGTTTTTTCCTTTCCTCCTATTCTGTATGTGTGTGTGTGTGTGTTAGTTTTTTTTTTTTTTTTTTTTATTGTTATCATCTTCCCCATTATCATTATTACTGCTATTATTGGTATTATTGTTGTTGCTATCATTATTATAATCATAACTATCATTAATATCATTATTCCTATTATTGTTTTATCATCGTCATCATCATCATTATTATTATCATTGTCAATATTATTACTACTACTACTACTATTACCAATGTATTTTTTTCTATTTTAACTATGATTTAACTGATTGTTGTATTTTTATCTGTTCAGGAATATGAAGAAGTCTATTTTAAAATTCTTAGAGAATCGAATTGCTGGAACATCAACTTTTCTCTTAATTAAATAGATTGGCGTCTCCTTCCGTTGCTGTTGGGCTTTGGGGAATTCAGTGTGTGCTTTTTCGCTTTTTCTTCGTTTTTCTGTGTTTTTTTTCGTTCTTTATTTCCTTCTCCTCGCGGCTTTCGTTTTTTTTTATATAATTCTCTTTTCTCCCCTTCGTGTTTTTCTCTTTTTTCTTCTTCTACTTTTTTTACATTTTTTTCTGCCCCTTTCATTCTTCATATTTTTTTCAATATGTGTTTCTCTTTCGTCTTCTTATTCTTTACATTCCCTTTTCTTCCATTTTTTGTCATCCACCAATTAAGAAAAAAAATCTTTTTCTACTTTATATATTTCTTTTCTCCCTCCTTCTATTATTCACCAAATAAACCATTTTGCTTTCTTTTTTTTCCTTTCATTCCTCCCCTAATCAGTTTTTCTTCTTTTTCTACATTTGTCTTTTCTCCCTCCTTCTATCAACCATGAAATCCATTTTTTCTTTCATTTCTTCCTTCATTCCTTCCCTAACCATTTTTTTCTTCTTTTTTCTGCATTTCTCTTTTTTCCCTCCTATCATCCACCAAATAAACTATTTCACTTTCCTTTTTTTTTTCCTTTCATTCCTCCCCTAACCATTATCTTTCTCTCTCTCTCTCCAATATAAAGGGACCAGATTACGACTCAGAGACGGAGGAAGTGGACCGTCGGCGTCGCCTGCAGGAGTACGCCGAGCAGTGGATGGTCCTGACGCAGGGGAGGATCCTCAGCCCCAACAACACCACCATGCTGAGGTGAGGCGGTCGCGTCCTTCGCCGTCGCCGTCTGCGACGTGTCTACCTCCTTTAAGGAGGTAGACACGTGGATATGTACGTACACTCGAGTACACACACACGTATATATACATACATATATATGTATATGTACATATATGTACATATATATGTATGTATATATATATACATATATATATATATATATATATATATATATATATATATATATATATATATATATATATATATATATATACATATAAATACGCAAGCACACACACACAGGTGTATACACACACACACATGTATACACACACACACATACACACACGTATATATATGTATGTATATATTATTATATATATATATATATATATATATATATAATATATATATATATGTGTGTGTGTGTGTGTGTGTGTGTGTGTGTGTGTGTGTGTGTGTGTGTGTGTGTGTGTGTGTGTGTGTGTGTGTGTGTGTGTGTGTGTATGTGTGTGTATGTATGTGTATGTATATATATATATATATTATATATATATATATATATATATATATAATAATATATATATATATAAGGATTCATATATGCATAGTAGTTGCCGTGGAACTTCCAGCTGGGAAGCGGAGACACACAATGAATCGAACGACGAGCGTGAGGAGAAGATTAAGCATTTTCTTCTTTTTACTCCAAAAATAAAACTGCAATCTTCATCGCCAACAGAACAGAATTATTTTATAAACCAAACAAACGTTTTTATTTTTGAAGAAGTAAAAAGAAGAAAATGCTTACTTTTCTCGTCACACTGGTCGTACGATTACATATGTGTGTGTGTGTGTGTGTGTGTGTGTGTGTGTGTGTGTGTGTGTGTGTGTGTGTGTGTGTGTGTGTGTGTGTGTGTGTGTGTGTGTGTGTGTGTGAATATACATTTATAGATAGAGTGATAGGTAGACAGAGAGGCAGACAGGATGGTAGATAAATAGATGGATTGATGGATAGACAAATAGATAAACAGAAAGACAAACAAACTGACATATAGACAGACACAAATACTGTATACAAATACGCACATACATATAAACAAACCCTTAAATAGAGCAAGACCATTCGATGAACAAAAACCAAACTTACACATGGCTACACAAACTTCCTTTTTTTCTCAACGACCTCATTACCAACGACGGGTTGTCAGTCCATCCAATAGCCCGCCCACCGGTTTCCTTGCTTCCATCGCCAAGGGCTGCGTCGGCGAGGTCCGTCTGAATGATGAAGCGATAAAGGCCAATTTGCAGTGTGGATGAAATTTGCATAATGAAAGCCCCGTTCCGTGTGTGTGAGGAAGAGGGTGCTATGCCACTGTTGCTGATGGGAACTACTTCCTTGTCGTAGAGTTTAAAGGGGAATTTAGAGTTTATTTAAAGGGGAATTTAGAGTTTATTTAAAGGGGAATTTAGAGTTTATTTAAAGGGGAATTTAGAGTTTATTTAAAGGGGAATTTAGAGTTTATTTAAAGGGGAATTTAGAGTTTATTTAAAGGGGAGTTTATTTAAAGGGGAATTTAGAGGGGAATTTAGTCGTGGCATTTTGGTTTGTAGCGACGGACGGCAATGTGGAGATTTTTCTTTTTTTTTTTTTTTTGGGGGGGGGGGGCGGGGGATGTTTGTATTTTACAGGATTTGTGTATTTTACAGAAATGGTTTTAGATACTGTTTTATAATTATGTGTTATAATGATGATGATGATAATAGTAATGATAATAAGAAAAAGAAGAATGTTGATATTACGAATGATGATGATAGTAATGATAATGGCTATAATAATAATGGTAATAATGATAATAACAATGAAAATAATTATAATGATAATGATAACAATAATAATAATAATAGTAATAATAATAATAATAATAATAATAATAATAATGATAATAGTAATGATAATGATAATACTGATGATGATAATGATAAATATAATGACAAAGGCGACGATAATGATAATGATGATAATCATAATAATGACATCATAATGATAAAAGTAATAATATTAATAATGATAAAAGTAATAATAGTAATAATGATAATTATACTGGTGATAAAACTGATAATGATGATAATAATGATATTAATAATAATAATAATAGCAACAATAATTACAGTAATGATGATGATAATGGCAATTTACTTATGATGATAACAATGATAACCATAAGAACAGCACTGTACAAGGCTGAAAACGCCAGCTGTTGCCAACTTATGTATCTGCTATTTCTCCCAAGTAGTAAGCACCCTGCTATTAGGAGTAACAGATAGATTTAAGTAGATGGATAAATATATAAATTAATACTTAACTGAATAAGGGCAAGCATGAATAGATATTTAGATAAGTAATTAAACAAATAAGTGAAACAGCAACAAATCGATAAATAGGACAAATAAATGAAGCAGAAACAAATAGATTAATGAATAAACAAAGGAATGGAATGGAAATAAATGAAAGAATGAATAAACGAAAGAACGAAGATGATAAACAAAGTATAACATAAATAAACGAAAGAATAAATCACGAAATAAAGTAGAATCCGAGAGTTGGATTCCGTTATTCCCAGAGCTAACCTCGCAGCGTCGTCCTTTTAACAAAATTGTTTCATCCGGATTGAATTCCATTCTCCTTGATGCTCTTTTGTTTTTGTTGTTACTCGATCCCTTTAAGTAGGGTTTCGTGGCTTCCCAATAATCGACGTCTATAGCCAATGCAGATCCGAAGGCAAAATGGGGAAACGTGATTATAGCGACATACAAACACATAAATAACATTGCAAAGTAAATATAAAAAAGATAGATAAAAAAATAAAGAAATGAATATGAAGATAAATAAATGCAGATAGACAGATAGATTGAGAGGTAGGTAGGTAGGTAGACAAATAAAAAGAAACAGATATGGAGATAAAGATTATATGCAAATGCGAAGAGCTGATTTTTCCCACACGGAGCAGATTCCCTCACAAGGCGGAGCTTAAGAAGAGGGAAAGAAAGTGTCATATTAAACCTGAGACGTTTGGGCTCTCTGAGGAAAGGTCGCTGGAGGTTGACCTCCTCCTCTGGTTCCTCCTTGTTCTTTTTCTTCTTGTTCTTTCTCTCTCTCTCTCTCTCTCTCTCTCTCTCTCTCTCTCTCTCTCTCTCTCTCTCTCTCTCTCTCTCTCTCTCTCTCTCTCCTCTTCTCTCTCTCTCTCTCTCTCTCTCTCTCTCTCTTCTCTCTCTCTCTCTCTCTCTCTCTCTCTCTCTCTCTCTCTCTCTCTCTCTCTCTCTCTCTCTCTCTCTCTCTCTCTCTCTCTCTCTCTCTCTCGTTTTACTTCTTTTCCTTTTCCTCCTCCTCCCCCTTCTTTTTCTTTCTTTTTTTGTTCTACGTCTTCTCCTTCTCCGTCTCTGTCTTCTTTTCCCTTTCCTCCTCCTCCCCCTTTTTCTTCTTTTTTCTTCTTCTTCTTCTTCTCCTTCTCCTTCTCCTTCTTCTTTTTCTTCTTCTCTTCTTCTTTTCTCTTCTTCTTCTCTCTCTCCTCCTCCTCCTCTTCTTCTTCCTCTTCCTTTCCTCTTCCTCTTCCTCTTCCTCTTCCTCTTCCCTTCCTCCTCTCCTCCTCCCTCTTCCTCCTCCTC
>NW_020868847.1:134486-141986 GCF_003789085.1 Penaeus vannamei
TAATAATAATAATAATTATGTTAAAAGTAATAATGATAGTAATAATGAAAATAATAATGATTATGATAATGAAAATAATAATTATAATGATAATAATGATAACGGCAATAATAAAAATAGTGATTGTAATGATGTTTATTACTAATATTATTGTTATTATTACTCTCATTATTACCATTGTTTTCATTATAATCATTAGTAGCAGTCGTAGTAGTAGTACTATAGTGATATCAATAACCATGATAAAAATGTTCCTGCTGGCAGTATTATCACCATTATCGTTGTTGCTATCGCCTTTATTATCATTATCATAAACTATCATTTTATTTTCAAATCTAAGATTTTTATATCTGTTTATGCACAGACACGAGTGAAAAACAATTTATTTGGTTCATGACATTTTAGAGTGTTTCCACTGTTTATTTATTAGCATTGCATTTCCACATGCAACATTGCCCTAATCACTGATAGCAAAGAGTTTCATGCGTTTGGGGCACACACACTGGTTGGTTGCAATGAGAGCATGCTAAAGAACCATACCTCATTGGCTGAAAAAATGAGTAAGGGACAAAGGGGGACAGAAATTCTTAAAAAGGAAGTAAAAATAAAAAAATAAATAAATAAATAAAATATATATATATATGCATCTAGCATAACGCGCCCTAACGCGCCCGCCCCGCTCCCCAGGTTCCCCGGCGACGACGCCAGCGGCTCCGGCGACCTGACGGAGGAGGACGAGGAGGAGGACGGCCTCAGCGAGCCGGAGCGCATCCCCGACGAGGCCGTGCGCGAGCAGTACATGTTCATGGGCAACCTGTACACGCTGACGCACATCCGCACGGACTCGGACAAGACGGAGCCCGTGGTGGACGTGGTGGCGGCGGAGCCCAGCGCGGAGGAGACGCAGGTGGAGCACATCGAGCTGGACCACAAGCTCAATGGCTCGGCCGTTCCCGAGGAGCCCGAGAACCTCCCGGAGGAGGAGCCTGGCGAGGAGGCGGACGGCAAGGCGCCCTCCTCCAGGCCAGCCTCAAGGCCGACGTCGAGACCCGCTTCCCTAATCCTTAGGTCAGTCTTCCCCTCCGACGTCGCGCAGGAATGACCCGGAGGATGTCGAGGAACCTGAAGCAGGACTCCGCAGAGGGACGTCGAAGGGACCTGTCGTTTCAGAATGCGTAGTACGTGAAAGGAAACGTTCTGTAACGTTCTGTCGCTGCCTTCTCTCAAAAGCGAGTGAATACGTATGGTTTGATTTACTGTTGATTTTCTTCCTTTTATTTGATCGATTTGTGGCCCATGCTCGTGTAATTACGTAAGATTACAGCAAGTATGTCAGATCACATTGCCGGTCTATAAATACCTAGTGTTAAAGCCTGGCAAAAAATACTTTCCATGAAGCTCATTGTTATGCCACAGACACCGGACCACAATGTAAAAAAAAAAGGACTAAAAACTTATGGTAACCTGGTAGAGGCTTCGTTCGTGATATTCTAAGACAGACTGCAGAATGATACTGTGGCGTGACTGACGGGGAAATTCTCCAAATAAACAGGACCTCAGAATTACACTGTGTACTTCGCATGTTTGACGCAATTATTAAGTGGAAATAAAGCCCGCGATGAGCGACAGGTGCATGGACTGGTGCATGATCACTCTTAGAACATACGCTGCATTCGGTTGTATATTCATACTTCAAGTAAATCATGTAGTTCTACTGAAGCAAATCCTGGCATGCAGCCCAATGCTAAACCAAAATAGTTTTATGGAAAAAGTAATAGTATTCTTTAGGTTGGACTAGTAGAGTACCACAATATCAGTCTGGGATGCTAGGTTCTCCAAAGAATGACTGGACAATTTCTCCTCTCCCTCCCCCCCCCTCTCTCTCTCTCTCTCTCTCTCTCTCTCTCTCTCTCTCTCTCTCTCTCTCTCTCTCTCTCTCTCTCTCTCTCTCTCTCTCTCTCTCTCTCTCTCTCTCTCTCTCTCTCTCTCTCTCTCTCTCTCTCTCTCTCTCTCTCTCTCTCTCCTCTCTCTCTCTCTCTCTCTCTCTCTCTGACCCATGCCCTACTGAACACGTACATATTATATGGTATTTGTTCATGTAAGAAAAGTAAAGAATGGATAGCTTCTTAATCCTACGTTAGGTACTGGTAAAACAATCTCAGTTACATAGCATCGTTTCTTTCTTTTATATTTACTTAATTTTATCTTTAGTTTATAATTGTATTAGTCATAAAGAAAGGCCTAGAGGCCATTAATAACTGTCACCTTTATTCACCAACAAAAGGATTTACTATTCTTATTAGTACCATTCTTATTCTCAACCATTCTTACTAACATGAAGTTATTCGTTGACTGCGCAAGGCTTAGCGATCATTGTGATTTATTAATTGATTTCTCAAATTAGACAGATATATTCTGTAAGAATATTCTTCTTTAAAATCACATTTTATGAACAGTGACACAAAAAATAATGGTTATGGACACAATCTGCCAACTATAACATTTGAGATCCAATAAAAATAACAGGATCAGAGAAAATGAAAAAACTCATTTATAGGATATTCACAAGTAAGAATAAATTCACTGGAATGTGTCCGTTAGTGAAAACAAGTTGAAAAATTTAATGGTCACGAAGATAAGAATGAGAATAAGAAATATGTTGGCTGAATCCCTAATTTTTTTCTTCTTGGTTTACATTTCTGTCAATTCAAATATTGTATAGTTGCTTCATTTCTTCATTTCCTCATTTCTCTTTATGAGCCCATTCACGATCGCGAAACTGGTATGACTAATTTTTAAATAGTAATAAATATTACTGAACATGGTACTATGACTTAAGGAATTGCTGTGGCTGTAAACCTCACTATCTGTAAAAGGAAGGAAATTTCGTTGTATATAATTCATAGTTGCAAGAGCTATTGTAATGTAACAAACATGTATTTTGGTACAAATTAAACTTGTATGAAAATGGAGTGCTTACTAGGCCGGCAAAGGTACTGGTAAAAATAAATCAGATGCTTTTGTACACGCCAAAAGCTCCCTGGTTGGTTGCAATGAGAACACTTCCTTCGACATGCTAAAGAACCATACCTCATTGGCTGAAACAAACTTGAAAAAACGAGTAAGGGACTAAGGGGGACAGAAATTCACTTTTTAAACCTTTAAAATGATAATTTAAATGGCTTTTAAATGTCCATTGTGACGTATCGATAAATTTCCTTCAGTCGACCACAAGTCCTCAGTACCAACGAATCAGGTCTGCTTAGTACTGTAATAGCAAAGAGCCCGATGATGGTGCTGCTGCTGGCTTTATGAACACTGCCTCTTGGATGTGATGACTGCACTTTTCTAAAAGCCAAAACTAAAGTGATATTCACTCGTGAAATATTACAAAGTGACATTAATTTTAAGTTATGTCTAGATTCTTTGTACTTTACTTAGAATATTGTAACTTGCATCCTTTTCCCTAGATTGTGCTGATTATTTTCCGAGATAGACATAGTGTATCAATTGCGTTCAGCAAGCAGTGCCAATTGCCATAGTCATACACACATGGTGCATTCAGTTCCTCTAATTGATAAAATGACAGGAAAAAATGTAGTACTGACTGGCCTTTGTGTCTAAGAATATTCTTAAAACTAATTACTGTACTGGAGATAGTGTGAAATTGCCCTATTGTAATTATAAAATATATCCGCATGTTGTACCTTTACACAATGGACATCGTCTCATCATGCATCACAGGTAAAATCTCTAGCAATTTTTTGGAGTGTAAGCTGTACATCAAAGGTGTGTCATACTGTTAATGTTACTTCTAGCTGCTAAATTTTCTATGTATTGGGAATGTAGTGACGACTTTCAAAAAGCTAGTCTCTTTTTTCTATAAAGTAGCTGATAATATGGTTGGAGGTATATTTACAATTTTTAAGCACTGTGACCTCCCTAGCCACTGTTGTTAAAGTGCACTCATTAAGATATCACATTTGGAATAAAGTTTACAAATGTTGTATACCATTCATAAGATAACAATGCGATAATGCTATTGGTTTTAAGTATTAATTCATATATTTGGCTGTAATTAATATATAAAAATAACTGATTGGGTTTGAAAATAAAGTTTAAAAGCCTTTCATATTATTGGTTAAAGTTTATTCGAGGGACTAACTCCTAACCCTGGGTGGGCCTTAATCCTAGACAGATTCCTTGACTGTGAAGCATCTGAGGTTGGAGAAAAAAGCACATTTTGCTTACCACAGCATTTGCAAGGGATATGTCTTTGCTAGGGATGTTAGAGGCATTCGTAAGTAAGTTGTGGGGTTATAAGAGGGATCTCTGGTGAGGGTGAAGAATTTTCTATGCACAATTATACACGAATATCTTATTGCAGGCACATTTAGGTGTGGTCTGTCTGCTCCCCCCCCCCCTCTCTCTCTCTCTCTCTCTCTCTTCTCTCTCTCTCTCTCTCTCTCTCTCTCTCTCTCTCTCTCTCTCTCTCTCTCTCTCTCTCTCTCTCTCCCTCTCTCTCTCTCTCTCTTCCTTTCTTCCCCCTCTCCTCTCCTCTCTCCTCTTCCTCTCTTCCGCCCTCCCCTCTCTTCCCCTCTATCCCCTTTCCCTATCTTCCACCCTCTTCCTCTCTTCCCCCCGTCCCCCTCTCTTCCCCTCCCCCTCTTCTACCCCCCGTCTCCTCTCTTCTACCCCTCTCTCTCCCCCTCTTCCTCTCTTCCCCCCTCTTCCTCTCTTCCCCCCCCTCTCCCTCTCTCTCTCCCACCCACCCTCTTCATCTCTCCCCCTATCCTTCTCCCCCCCCTCTCCCTCTCCCTCTCCCTCTCCAGACGATCAAAGAAAGTACCAGAAAAATCATACCACATTCCAATGGAAATAAACATGAAAATATATAAATACATAAATAAATTTGCTGATAATTCGTTAAAATAACGAACTTACGTATCACAAAGCATATAAAATGATAGTCTTTATGTCAACCTTTCATGTATGAATCTTACATATCATTGAGATGTTAAGGAAAAATGAAATAAAAAATACTGCAAATATTACTTATGCAAAGACATACCTTTCAAATGCTGTATTTTCTCGGTCTAGGTATCAGACCTCACTTTTTGTGTCTGTGATCGACTCTGTATTAGAATAAGACTATTCATAAGTTTACAATTTAAGGGAAAATCATTATTTACATGTGAATATAACAAGAGTTTGTGTATGGTGGTTGTTAAGCAGATGAGAATACAATTTCTTGTTATAAAATGAGGCTGTAGAAGGAAAGGTATTGAAGGTGAAATGTTGTTGAAATCCAAATATATGACTGATCTCTTTTAAAATGTATTTGGTGTTACAACTTCCTTATCTTGTGGATAAGGCCACGGCAGCTTTTTGTTTTTGAATAGCGGGCCCGAAGACATTTATTTCCAGGAAAATGAAAAAAAAATCCCGAATCTTTTTTATTCTAATGCTCTTCTGATATTGTGACGTCCGCGAAAGAAATAGCAAATAGATAAATTCAAATCAATTTCTTTATGACTCATTGTATATGGTATTGTTTCTCCCGTCCTCAAAGCAAACATGAAATATATTTGGTGGAAATACTTTACTCCCATGTGTCGTGTCATGTCTATTGTCTATCATGAGTATTTTTATTTTGATTTCCAAAATAACAAATTCTGGTTGAAAGAATTTTTTTTTCTGTTTACATTCAACTCCTCGAAGACCTAGTAAGACAGAATTGTACTTCCTCCAGGTGGGGCTGGAATTGATACATTACTTGTGATCTTTGGAAAGTAGAAGGTACACTTGTCTTATTTTGGAGCTGGGGATTTTTTTTCGGACAATATGGAGAACGAGGTAGTGCCGAAGTTGGGAGATAAAACCTTTGATAGATAATCACATTTTTATGTCGAGAGTAAACATTGATCTGACCACCGAACGCATTAGCCCGATGCAATGGGCATGTCCGTAGTTTCATTAGCCGATTTTTAGCGATTTTGGGCCAGTTTTTTGCCTTTTTGTTCACTATTCTTATTTCAGCTTGTTTTGCCCCATAATTTCCGTGATATACTCCATGCCCTCCCCTGCTAACGGGACTAACAAATTAAGATTGTCGATGGAAGTGGTACTCAGATCTCATCAACGAAGCATTTGCACAAGAAACAACAATCGTTGTAATCAGTGGTTTTCCTACAGATATCAAAATTGTTTCGAAAGTAAGCCACTACCCTGTCCTACATATTAACCTTTTTTCTTCCCGCTGACATTTCATTATCACTAGACTTGCCCGCTATTCAAAAAATTGCAGTGGCCAAACCCAGATATGAAAAGCTGCTAAATGAAATATTGTAGTCATCTATCACATATCCAAAGAAAATGAAATCGTGCCTTTCATCTCATAGAAAACGTAGGTAAAGTAGGAGGTACTCCTTTATATAGATAAATTACATACGGTATAGTGATAATGATGATACCAAAAATACTGATCATGATGGTAATAATGATGATGGTAGTAATAATGAAAATAACAACGATTACAAAAATGTTAATAATGAGAGTAATGATAACAATAATGATGATAATAATAATAATAATGATAATAACGATAATGATAATAATGATACAAATAGTAATAACGGTAATAATATGAATATGATAATGAGGATAATGATATCAAAGATAACAGTGCTAATAATATTGATGGTGATGATAACAATAATGATAATCACATTTGCTATAAAGTATATTGCTTCCAAAATTAATAATGATAATGAAAATCAAGAAATTTCACATATACATATATACATGTGGGGGGATGCGTGGGTGTGTATATATGTATATGTATATGTATATGTGTATATATATTATATATATATATATATATATATATATATATATATATATATATATATATATATATATATATATATATATAATATATAATATATATATATATATATTTATATATATATATATATATATATATATATATATATATATATATGTGTGTGTGTGTGTGTGTGTGTGTGTGTGTGTGTGTGTGTGTGTGTGTGTGTGTTTGTTTGTTTGTGTGTGTGTGTGTGTGTGTAAGAGCCCAGATGTTGGGTCCTACAAGAGTTTGGTAGATGGCGAGCTTAGGGTTTAAGGTAGACAACCAAGATGTTTTGACTCCTTTCCTGAATAAGATGTTGGAGTGCGGCAGCTCCTCGGAGCGAGGTGTTGCTACTTGTCTCCCCGCAGGGAGTCTGCCTTATCTCCTGTACAATGGTCGAAAGATCGCATCAAGTCACGTGGTTAGCATGTGACGAACGGTGATGAACAAGCAAGCGATACATCAGCTCTTGTGGAAGAGATAGACAACACGACATTGGAATGTCTGGTGTGTCAATAAGAGAGGAATAAACAGGGGAAGCAATGGTCAGGCGTATATGCATATGTAGATGTATGTGTGAAGATCCGTATGTGACAAACATGTAAGATTATATAAATATGTATCATATA
>NW_020868847.1:154486-166986 GCF_003789085.1 Penaeus vannamei
ACGAAAGACGATCAAGACTGAGGTCTGAGTACATGCCAATGGGCATGGATCTCAGCCTCTACATAGGAGGTAGTCACAACAATAAGTAAGTTCGTGCTATTGGAAGCCTATAAGTTCTTATAATTGCTACTGCCAGTTTATTGATGACAATTTGCACCTTTCTCCTTGGAAGGACTGGTTAAGTATCTCCTAAATAGAATTTATAATATTGTTATTTGATATTCTCTGGGGATAATTCACAAGCTAGTCACCTACAATATACCCAACAAGAGATGTGCATCTTCTATGATGGCATATAAACATCATATACAAAGCATCCCCTTTTGCTGTTGGTCACTTTTTTTATCATGAACATAAGTTTTAATATTTTAATTGAAAAAAAGAAGTAATATAAGCCTCAAACAATTCCTTACGTTCCTAACATCACAATGAAATGGATCCAAGGATAAGGTGACATTGAAAAAGAAAAAAAAAGACAAACGGAAAGAAGAAAGGGGAACTGCAGAACTGTACCACATGATAAACAAGAGAATTTCTTGGAAAGATGATTCAGGACAGGATGTTTCTCATCTTATATTAAATTCTTTACAGTATTTATATAAAAAATGTGGACCAAAAATCAGAATAATAAAATACAACAGTGTGAAGGGGATATGCCACAAAGCATATGTAATCTATGCATACATATACTCTCAAGAACATAAGATATCAATTCCTATCCTGTAAACCATCTAGTGTAAATAATTTAGAAGGCTTTTTTAAAGTGGCACATTGGAAAGTCAACAGAACACATCGGGAATGTCACTGTTAAAAGTGGTTAAAGATGAAGAGACAGAACTTCTAACATGACTCACTTTAAAGACTATGTTTCACATGATAAGCACCATTCAGAGAGAGATAAAGAGATAGAGATGGAGAAGACTTTCTCACCAAGCATGTTTATTTTCTGTACATATATACACAAAAACCTATTTAAAGCTCGGTCAAGTCTCCAGTTTATATCATCACCAAGCATTTACTGGATCATCACAAACAGTCACAATTCCTCACAATGAAGCAGTATTACAGCATTAATTTTACTCCATTTACTCTCTGCACTTTATAAAAATCTTTATTATATATTATGGTCTAAGTACAAGCTATCACGCGAAGGACTCCTTATTCGAGGCTTCCTCAAGGTCTTCACTGATGGCTGACATTGCTTCACTACATGGTGAATTTGGGAGCTCCAGTCTGTTAAAAAGATACAGAAGTATAATTACTCCCTTTGTATTGTAATATAGAATATTAAAAAAAATGGAGACAGTTGACAACTTTTCTATCTTAATAAAATGAAGAAAAAGAAAGAAAGAAAGGCCTGTATATCAAAGAAGGAAAGAAAGAAAAGAAATGATAGAAAAAAGGGGAAAAATATGAATGATCACATGATTTCCAAAAATAATAAAATCAATAACCTTACCAACACTTTCAATATAAGCTATCCTATCAGTACTACTTTAAGTATATCATTTAAATGGAAAATCATATTTCTTTTTACACGATTCTTCTTAAAAATTTGAAACAAAAATTTACTTTAAAAAATATATATATATTCACATAAAATGTACAAACACATGAAGATCAACTTAAAAGTCTTAACAATAAGTAGTTTAAAAATGAAAAAAATTAAGCTGGCAGTATCATTCACAAAATGCTTTTACAGCCTAAGCGTCTTTCATCTAGCCATCTGAACAGCTTTCCCCAAATCTAAAAATTTATCAGGCAATTACTCTATTGGACAAAATTATGATAAAAAACAAAGCCCAAACAAAAAAGGGGGAATAAAGACTATAATGTGTAAGAGTCTTACAAACTAATGAGATACACCTAGCCTTTTTTCACCTTCCAAAACCAACTGAAAAAAGAAAGAAAGAAAGAGGGGCATGCATTATTCACTCTTAAAATAAAATGAAACTATAAAAAATCACTTAAAGAAAAATACCCTACTAAAAAAAATATATGGTCTCATAACTAGCATTCAATGTTTGACATATAACATGAAACATAATTATAACTTACAAGACTTTTATAACTTTTAAACAAAAAAAAAAGATAAAATATTAACTTGCATTTACAGATATAGCTCTTCCATACCTTAAAAATAAATAATACAAAAAAAGCCTTTACTTTTTTAACCATACTCACTCCTCAGATACATACATACATATGTATGCGTCAATATCTGTGTAACTGTATTGGCATGTAGATATTCAGTGAGTGAGTGTATGTGTAGCAAAAATGAAAGTAAGTTTGATTAAGTAAGTGCAATCATTAACATTTTAATTACATTCAAAATAAGCAATTACAAGCATACTTAGGATCTAGTTTCTTTTTTCATAAAAAGCATTAGTATTTGCAAATCATAAATGCAAAGGGTTGTTTACAGCAGGTTAGGTGCTCAAATATCTACAGGGCAAAAAACCCAATCATATTAAGTACATCCACATGTCATGTAAAATGTTCTAATATTTAAAATCACTTAAAATAGAATCAAGACTAATTATGGAATTCTTGTGCAAACAGTAATTCAGTATTTACCCTTAAATCTTTATATCTGAATAACTTTCCAACATAAAAATACAGTGTAATGGAGGAAAAATAATTCTGTTTCATGTAAATCAGGACCTGCTCTACTAATAACTACAAAAGTAATATATCCATAAAATATCCACTATTTCAACCATAAAACAATTTAAAATCCTGAATATGAACTCTTACAAATGTTATTTTCTGTTAGCACAAGAAACCTTTAATTCTTCTTTATTTAGCAATGCAAACAGCACATGTAAGTTGAAGGTCTGATGACCTGTTTAAAACATAAAAATATTTTAGAACTTAAAACTGCCCTTCCCTTCCCCCCGGAACTCTATATTTACGAACAAATTAAAAACAAAACCAGAAAGCAAATAATATTTTGAGTTATGTTAAATGATCAAAAAAAGCCAAAAGTCTTCTGATATAAAACAGACATTTTGACATTTTGGAACCAGACCATTTAAATCTGGTCGCTACAGCCATTAAATTTGTCTGTATTTTCAAAAATCTTTTCTGTAAAATAAGACCTAGTTCTTATCTTGACATAATGAAAACTTGCAACTTCACATTCACTTTTTTTTTCTTTTGTATTTTTACAGCTAAATTTTGAAAGGTTGGGACATCATGTTATAATTCAGAAGACTAGCATTAATACCTGGCCATTTGATAGGCCATAGGGAATATGCATGATATTTAAATGTTACATTGATTTTACAATATGCACTGCTATGGTATATATATTTTTTTTTATTCACTTGAGCACTAACTTGGCTGCTTTGGCAAAAGGAAATGCCACAAAGCCCACTATTTTCCCCAATTACCTGTCAAGCTGCTGCACTTCTGATGGAGGAGTGCGAAGCGTAGAATTGGAGGAGGACCTCTGGTGCCTCAAGGACGCAGTCAGATAAGAACTCAAGCTGCCGTCGCTGTCGCTGTCACTAGAAACAAAGAAGTATGGTCCAAGAAAGCACAAACACAAGGGCCCAAGCCAGGCACCAGACTCAAGCCGTAGGGCAGGTAAGGCACGCAAGCTTTGTTAATAACACGCAAAAGCTACTCACAATATACCCAGCCAAGGAAAACTGTGGAGAAAATCTGGTGAATTTCAAAGGAATCTGGTTGGGATACGGGACAGGTGGTTACTAAGGCTTTGCTAATGTAAAATTATGCACAAAGTCTAAATCATATTAGCAGATGGTTTGTACATGAGCAGTATTATGCCAATCCTATTGCTTTTCATTCTATGGTAATACATTAATCATCTAATTCATGCTATAATATATAGAGTGGGCCATCATTTGGAATGTTAGACATAAAGCATTTTATAAGATAATGATCATTGTTGTCTGTTAATGTTTGGCATGTAAGCATGCAAGACATACAAAGGTAAGGAGGTTAAAAGAATGAGGAGTTTGGGCAACTTTCAGATTATAAAGGAAAGGAAATCAAGATTGCCCAGGCGTGAAGCAGTGAATTTGGTAGAGTCATGTTCCCTGTGCTGCCAGAGGCCTGCAGTCAGGAAATTCTGCCTAGAAGAAATCCTATCCCATGGACTGGGAGTCGTAGCTTGGTACCGCAATTCTTGGAAGTAAAGTTACCTGTCGGATAGGTCGGAGTCGGAGTCAGAAATGTCACCCTGGATGGCCTGTTGGAGGTCCTCAATCCTCTTGAATGCCAACTTCAGGTCACTCTTAAGGGTAATGACTTCTGAGTCTGAAAGTTCTAACTGCTTCTCCAACTCATTCTTCTTGTTGACAGCATCAGTGTGTCTCTGCTGCAAAGTTGAAAGATCCTCCTTGGCCTCACGCAACTGCCTTCCAAGTCTCTTGCTCTGGTCCTGGGCTTGACTCTCCTTGAGCCGCGCTGAATCACACTCACTCGTCAGACGTTCAATCTGGTCCTTCAACCGGCCTATTTGACTCTGAAACACAAATGTGACTATTAATTAAAACTCTCCTCAGATGGATAAACTTCACAGCATCAGTTACAGATTTCATTTACATTTTTTTCTTCTTCATTCACAGAATAGAGATAAAACAAATTTTCTTTATTCAAGACTAACCTCTAATCTCTGCCTGGTTGTCTGCTCAAGTTCAAGTTTAGACTCAACCTCCTTGATCTTCATCTCGAGGCGGCGCTGAGTGTGAATGTTTGCTGTCTCTCCTTCTAGCACCTCTACTTTGCTGGTCAATTCCAGCATTCTCTCCTGAAGAACCTGCATAAAAGATACAGACACTGTACTTGAAAAAATACTCATAACACTAATGTATCATAAGAATCCACGTAAATATAAGAGAGAGAAATGAAAAGAAGACATAACCAAATAAAAAAATATGTATATACATTAACTCTATTATATCAAAAGAAAATCCTAATCTATTCTTATCCAACGTATGGCAAATCCTATGTGGCACAATTATCACATACCTGTTTACTGTGTTCTAGTTCTGCAATTTGTTGTGACTGTTCTGAGAGGGTGATTTGGTCTACAGACAGCTGAGATACAACAGCCTTATACTTCTTCATTACCTCAGCCACCTCTTCTTCACTCTCTTCCAGCTGAAAAAAAGTTATTAATTTCATCACTGATATCAAAAATGAAAGAACATCTTTATTATAGCACCTCAAAATTATACTGTGCCAAAGATTCACTTTTAAGGCCACTAACCTGTGTTTGCAACTCAGCCTTCTCTTTGCACATTCTGGCACACTTATCCTCTGATTCATTCTTATATCTCAGGGCCTCTTCCAGTTGGGAGTTGATTTCGGAGAGATCCGATTCAGCTGACTGGCGAGCCTTGATGGCTGCAGTCTTGGCAAATTCTGCATCTTCCAACTGAAAAAGAAATAAAGGTTAGCCTAAGATTTCTTAAAAAAAGAAAAGAAAAGAAAAAAAAATCATGGAATGCAGCTAATCAAATATATCTAAAGCTTTCACAAGCCTTTTCTTGATTATATTCCATTATTCCTAAAATGAATAAATGTCAGAATTAATCCTCCCTGTCAAGGGGTCAGTGATATCTGAAATGTGTGATTTGCTTAAATAAACATGACTTTGATATTGATGATGGGTGAGTAACAAATTAATAAAAATAATAAAAACCAGTAGCACTAACCCAATCTTAAAAAGTTATTGAAGTTACCTGTGTTTTCAGTTGTCTAACGAGAACCTTATGACTGCCCTCAGACTGTGCCTTCTCGAGCATAGTCTGTGTATCACGTAACAAGACCTTAGTCTTCTTCAGTTCCTTCTTAAGCTTGTGCACATAGTCTTCATCAACATGGGTGATGGTGCGATCTTGTAAGTCAGCTATACGCCTTTCCAGTTCATGTTTCTCACGCACCAACAATGTTCTCTCTTCATGCTCATTCTCCAGCTGTGCTTCCAATGCTGCCAAATTGTTTGAATCATTTAGAAGTGTTATATTTAATGAAAGGTCACCTCCAACCATCTACCTAATTACATTCTTGAACACTTCATTGCAAATAACAAAACACAACAAATCATAATAAAATTCACACACTCCTTAGAATACAAGACAATTTAGTTCCTAAAACTATTTTGTAAACTGAAAATTACATTGTCAAATATCACTCATGTGACAAAAATAATAAAAAAAGGAAATATTTAATACATAAATACACCTTGGGAAATCATGTAAGTAATCTTATGCTACAATTTCTGAATTAGCTGTCTTTAGAAAGAACTCCTGGTGAAGGCCATAAGAAATCCATAATGAGCAAAAAACTCAAGTGGATATCCTGTTCTGAGTAAGGCAGTTAAACTTGCAGTGTTCTGCTTAACTCTTAGCCAGAGTGAAAGTACCAATCCTGATCTTTATATCTTCAAAAGTGTGAAAAGTAAAGATGAAGAAGCAATCAAACATGACATGCTTTGCATAGAATTTAAGCAGTGCTTCGGTTCAGAATCCCATGTGTAGAATGTACAGCCTCTTGCTCTGTTTTCCCCTGTGGATGGGATTCTTATCCTTACCTTTTACTTTCTTTTGAGCAGCTATTCTGACTTCCTCCAGTTCCTCTTCTCTCTGGGCCATCTCGCGGCGATTCTCCTTCCTCATTTGCTCTATGCTCATTTCTAATCGCACCTTTGCGCCCTCTAGCATTTGCACCTGCCCTGCTAAGTCATCTAGCTCCTCCTCCTGTTGATAAAGCATTCAATAAATACACAAAAAATCAATAAAATACATTCACTATAATATTCAAAATCCTACAGAGCATCTATCACACTCCTTGTTTCTTTGACCAGACAGTAGCAAAGAGCAACAAACCTGATCTTTGATGCGCATCTCCAGGTCATGCTTGGCCTTCTTCAATGTTGCAATCTCCTCCTCAGTCTTCCCTGTGAAGTTCAGGTCCTCAATCTCCCTGTTGAGGGATGCAACTTTCTCTTCCTTCAGCTCCAACTCCAGCTTCAGGGTCTAGTAAGAAAGAGGTGGTTGGTGAATACTATGGTTACTGCAAATTTTATGAGATACCAAAACTGACCTGCAGTGTAGCCTGTCTAGCTAACAGTCTGAATTTACTGCCATATTCCTGTCTTATAGAAGGTCTAGTCATCTGAATGCTTCCAGACATATCCTCCCCTAATTGGCCATGTATAAGTGAACCCACATCAATATCATTCCATAAAAATCTACAAACTGTGTATGGTAAATTACTCCACCTGCCATTGTAGAAAGAAATTATTTAATCACTCAAACAATTTCACTGGATTCCAGTCAGTGATCTGACAGCTTCATAATTACACTTCTAAGTAACAGCCAAATGTTTCATGTCAATACTCTATGTTTTTAAAAGCAGACAAACGCTGATGCTTGCCATCATATCTACATTACAAAATAATATAAAAAATCGAATAGGAAGTAAGTCTTTTCAAAATCAAAAGCTCATGTCTGCCTGGAAGATGAAAAAATTCTCATAAGGAGGAAAGGAAAATACTTTGGTCTTTAACTGTCTCTTTCCTCAAAGAAATCTAATCAAAGCAAGTACATAAACATGCCACACCTCATTCCATATGCTGCTCTTACTACTTCACTGAATTGTTGTTGTAAATTCAACAAATTATGACTTCTAATATAGTCAGTGATTTTTATAATAAGTATCTAACCCACAGAAAAAGTGCCAAGTAAGAGTTGAATCAGGCACTGGATATATCACCTTATAATGTTCCTTCTCTTCAAGTGCCATCAAATATGATAACATCTAGGGATTATTTCAAATGATTTTAAGTTTACCTCTTTGTGTAAATGTTATATTCATGTTACATCTTTCGTCAATAATAAATCATTAATCACAATATCCTATATACACCAAGTTCTATATAATTACCTATATAGACCTTGATATACGCCATGGTTGAATGACTGACTTGAATATCTCTGGCGTGGGGTAGCAAAAGTATTCTTCCTTAATGTACTGTTTTCACCTGATCCTCAGAACCACCCTATGTAATATAAGCACATGAGAATCTAGTAACAGGTTCACCTTCGCAGCCAAGGTGACTTTGGTAGGTCAGGTCAACCATGGTAATCTGATCGGGTGTAGCTGGTGAATGTTACCAGGTCAGGTTACTAGCCAGTCTCTCGGGTTTGGGACTATCGTGCAGTAGCCTTTAATTGCGGTCAGACAGTTCACCGAAATGTTCATGCATCGAAGTGGAGGCACGGGAACTCCCAATGAACTGCATACACCAACATGATAAATGTGATCACCTGCTGTTGCCAGAATCTCTTGACGGCGGCATTCCTGACAGGCGTCGTGTATCTGAGGGAGGTCTGGTCCCTCAGAATGGGACAGTCTAACGGGTCCTCGAGCCCCCTCACGCCGCCGTCCTGACCCGGCGACATTGCCTCGGCGGGCGGAGGGTCGGGGGTGTAGGCGGGGGCGGGGGGGAGGGCCTCTATGGGTGTCATGTCGCCGTCTACAGTGCAGTCCGGCGAGGGCGGCTGCGGCTCGGCCCTCTTCTCGACGCAGCCGTTGGAGCTGCGGTTCTCCGCAGCCGAGAACTGGTTGAAGACGTCATTGGAAAGTTTCCGGAGCGCGGTGGTTCGCGGAATCTCCTGCGTCGGGGACAGGACCTCCTTGGTGCTCTTGACGCCCAGGCCTTCCCACTGGGCGATACGCTGTCGCACGCGCTCCCTCGCTTCCACACTCACGCGTTTCTCTTTCATGGTTTCCCTTGACGCTCGAGTGTTTTCCCGGCGATAAACAATTCGTACTTTCTCTTTCTCTCGAAGCGGCTCACCGTATTCCGCCGGCAGTTCAGTTCATTGTTTGCTGCGGGGTTTCTATCCTTACTGCAGAAAATACTAAACACTTACTACGATTTTTCTTCCAAGTGTTTGACGATAGATATTGGAAAGGCAGAGATGTTGCATGAGATACACGGAAAAATTATCCCAAAGCGTGGCAGGACAGCTTGTTCCCAATAAGGGATTGGTTGCTTACGTCACAATTCTGAAGGAACCTGCTACTCCTGCTTTCTAGAACCGACTCTAAGACCAAGACCGACCACCAAGTCTCCCCCCTACAAATCCTTATGGATTCCCTCACAAGAAGAAAGGAAAAAAAAAAAAACACGACCCGACTTCCTTTCACTCGAAAACTCGCACATCCACGAAACAC
The DNA here is from genome assembly GCF_003789085.1 of Penaeus vannamei. Classification (NCBI taxonomy): domain Eukaryota; kingdom Metazoa; phylum Arthropoda; class Malacostraca; order Decapoda; family Penaeidae; genus Penaeus; species Penaeus vannamei. The sequence continues at coordinate 163,706 of NW_020868847.1, forward strand.
GATGACAATAATAGCGTGTTCGGGAGCGCATACGAATGACCCGGGCCGGACAGACACTTGCTATGGCGTCGCAGTCCTTACTCGAGCGGCATCTCTGCTCTCATGCTTCCCACGACTTGCACCACAGCGCCAGGACTCGTCACCGCGCATACAAAAGACGTCGAGACTGTGTCGAAATAACGCGACCAAGTCAGAGGAATTGACAAAACAGATTGGCGCACCGCACACGAACCTCACTGTCACATGAAAGCCTCCGTTTATAGGTTAACATCCACACTGACAACACGGATTTAATCTCAAATACAATTCATTATAACAAGATGGTTCAGACGTATATCAATCCCCTGGAGACACCGTCCATGCCCATCGCAGGTCCTAATATCAGGTAGGCCTTGTACCACTCACAACCCCCCGTAGGCTATGGAAAATCACTCTACCAAACTCCCTTATACTAATGTCTCCTTCTACAAACTGCGCAACGATATCCAGCCACCACTCTCGGTACTCTCTTCACTTTTTTACATTCACTGCAAAACGAAACACGCGCCGAAGGAAGGGAGGCGCAGCACATACAACCACCACCGCTTCTATGACCACACTGACTCGGTTTCGTCTGACCTGCAGAAAACGGGAGGCGGGAGGTCGGAGCGCAGTTGGCAAGCATCAGCGTTTGTCTGCTTTTAAAAACCCTTTTTATGACAAATACGCTCTTCTAATAACTACAGAAATAAAATCGAATATCCATGTGAATAAAGTGACATTCATTCTGCGTATTATACGATAGGAAACGATTCATAATTAGCAGAACAGAGGACGCGGTGGCAACTCTCCCATAACAGTACCAGTCCCCCGTAGGAACCCGACTGATTCATGTGTCTCCCTATCGCATCTCGCCCATACCTTTTCGCCGAGGAACCCACTGCCTTTCTGGTGCTGAAGTTTCATGATTGTCAGTCCGAAGATATATATAAATAACATAAAACGGATACGCGAGAAAGGGAAAATTCCTCGCAGCTCGGCTTGACATCTCGCTTAGGTCAATATTCGGCACAAAAACTCGTTTCACACGCAAATCACAAAACATCACTTATAGAATATACACCCAATCGCTGCGCTAGAAGGAAGAGAGGAAAAAATAAACGAACAGATTATTAAAAGTAAAATGATTCTCATGTACGTACACCATGATAAGCCTCATACCACCTTCTGACAATCGAACTTATAAAAATCGCACCAGCTTTATTAAGCAACTTAAAAGGATTCCAGCTTAAAGTAGACAGATTTCAGTTTATCAAAGATTCTAATATGGTCGTAGGATGCTCGCCTTCATAACCCCTGGAGGATATAGGGGGAGAAGGAAGGAAGGAGGGAGGGAGAAAGGGAAGGTAAGAAGAAGGGAGGAAGGAGGAGGGAGGGGTAGGAGGAGGGGGTGGGCACACAGAGCACACCAGTCTACCTACGGACCTTACACCTCACCTACCTCACCTACGACAGCTGTACTACGCCTGCCAATATTGGTGTAAGCTGTTTAAATACGTTAGGGAAAGGAAGAGGAAGGTAAGGAAAAGGGAATTTTAATTGCGTTATTTAGTCATTTAGTTCTGTTTATTTCACTCCATTCCGATATAACAGCCGGGCCACTGTTTAATTCTCAACCCGGTAAAAGTATACATGTATATTTCTTTCATTTTCATTCTTCTAGAAACAATTTGCAAATTCGAAACAACCCAAAACAAAAACAATAAAAAAAAAAACACACTGCATCCTATAGCGAGTCAAATTTGCCGCCAAAAAATGTCCCGTACAGATCACATTGCAGAGAAAACCGCGAATCTCATTACCGACGAAGGTTACTTACTCTCCCTTCCCCTCCTTCAGGCAGTGCCACCGGAAGTGACCGAGGCACGTGGTTCTCAGGGTCAGCGAGGAATGAGCGCGCGCCAGGATCCCTTCTTTTTTAAATCAACCTGCCCTGCGAATCTCTAAGATCGAATCCTAAATCCTGGTGTTAAGGATTGCAAATTTGCGTAATGGGTCTTTCGGTATGTTTTTTTTATTACCTGTGTGCTATTTCAGAAATGCATTGGCAACCTTGGACAATGACTACAAACAAGTGTCTTCTCCTGCACCATATCTTTGTCATAAAAAAAAGTCATCACACACATCATTCCACATCTAGATTCGTCTTTTCCCTACCATTCTCTACGAAACATACCACCACAACAGGCAACACAAACTAAAAACAAACAAAGAAACATCCCACAATGAACACAAATTCTCTCCACCCACCAACCCTGGGCCTTCCCCCCCCGCCCCCCGCCCCGCCCGCCCGCCTGCCGCCGTGTGGTCAGCCTATCGTGTTTAACCTTGGCCGGCGCTGCGAGTGTCGGGCAGGTGCGCTGGGCTCTCGCGGGCTGCTTCCTCTGGCGTGCTTCCCTTGACACTCTTGCAACGCTGCAGGGCGGTCCTCTCTTACGCCACACCTTCTGGGAATTCGCGATTCTTGCTGGAGGAGGATTTTGCGCTCGAGGATTCTTATGTCCGCGGGGTCTCTGCTCTCTCTCCGCCATTTTGGTGAGAAATCTTTCCGTGTTTTATAGCAATGCGTTTCCTCCCCCCTTCGACCTCTTTTTTTTTTTACAAACCGGAAGAACATAGCATTTCCGATGTTAAGAGCAAGGAAAAAAGGGTGAGTAAAATACTGTAACAAACAGATGTTGCAACTAGAATCCAGCGTGTCCTGGGCCTCCTCCCGACTCTACCATCACCATTTCCCAACCGACTTTCCCCGAAATCACCGGAAACGCCAGCATCCACCCAGCATTGGATTACCTACTCCATGAACCTCTAAAAAAGACAGAACGCGCGCGGATAATGAGAATGGAAAGGCCGGACGAAAACCGAGACATGAGAAAACCATCTACTTGTGACCGCCGCGCCGCCGCAGAGCGACTTGGACCGCCATTGGGTCGGGAATTCTCCCTCGCGATTGCGATGCCCGCTTTTTATCTATCTTCTCGGACGCCAACTTGTCTTTATCATTTGCAATTCATAAACGACTCTGTCATTGGCGTGCCGGCTCGTCCCGCAGAGAGGGAGGGGGAGGGAGTGGGAGAGGAAGAGGAAAAGAGAGCGAGAGAGAGAGCGAGAGAGAGAGCAAGAGAGAGAGCAAGAGAGAGAGAAAGAGAGAAAGAGAGAAAGAGAGAGAGAGAGAGAGAGAGAGAGAGAGAGAGAGAGAGAGAGAGAGAGAGAGAGAGAGAGAGAGAGAGAGAGAGAGAGAG